>CM076579.1:409371962-409539408 GCA_034641835.2 Pinus albicaulis
TATACGTTATTACCGATATTTGATGGAAGAGAATCTGTAGACCCCAGTTGACCCAGAAGTAACTGGGACTGTGTTTATAATATGTTTTCTGCCCCAAAAATTAGTGATACGGCAAGTTTGATATTTTTTGACCAATAAACATATGCAAATTACAGATAGTTTATTTTTATTATTTTATAGGTTAAAACTAATTTATCCGGCGAGTTTGATATTTTTTGAGCCGTAAACATATGCAAATTACAGATAGTTTATTTTTATTATTTTATAGGTTAAAACTAATTTATCTTAACTGTAAAAAAGTTACTGTATGTAGATATAGTCTTAAATCTTATTAAGCTTTCTAAATTAAAACTTAATTTTTTTTTAAGTCTGTTTAAGAAACTATTCGCAACTATTTTGCACTTAAATCCGTATTATGAGTCATAATTAGGGTTTGAATAAAGAAAATTACAAATAACTTTTTCACTTTATGATCTGGTTTTGGCTGTTTCCTAAACTTAGTTAGGCAAAAATGTAGTTGACTCAAATGCTTAATGAAGAATATGAATTCAACATGTGCTTAATGAAGAATATAAATTCAACATGCATTTCTCTAACTAGCCTACCATGCCTACCAATTCCACGTCACATGGCCTTTCAGGACAATCGATGCTTCCAGGATCGAAGAATGGCGGAAAACCGTCCCTGAATTTTGAGCTTGCTATGAATCCACGGTAAAATTTAACGAGATTTCTGAGGACGGAGAGGTTTACTGTTCGGAATTTTGCCAGAATCCGCACTCGAACTTCAGTATTTGAGCTGAAATTTACCAGACGCTTAAGGTTTCAGAAATTCGCTGTGTGAAATTGAAGTTTCTTGATAAGCAGTTGTTGAATTCCTTTTCACTTTGGTTAAAGCTCAGATACTGTTGACTGTAAATTGCTTATAAATTCGCTGTGTTAAATTGAAGTTTCTTGATTAGCATCAAGATTCAGTCAAATTACGCGCTCTGCAATGCATCTTTGACGAAACCCCGGAAATTCATGCTGGAAAAGGCAATTTATCCATAAGCAACTCCATGAAAGAATGAAAAGGCAACTACAGCATAGCTGAAGGTCTTTTGGAAAGCTGATCTGCTATATTTAATTCTTTGAACACAGAATCAAAAGAGCCGATCTCCTATTTTATTCAATTCTTTTAAAATATATAATTACTTCCTCATGCAGAAGTTAAACAATCAGTTAAGTGGAGTTAGTTGAGTTGAGTTACAGTTAGATTTGGTCAGTGAGTTAAAGAGCGATTTAAGTGAGTTGATTAAGTTTAGTTATGAGTGACAGTGTGTGCATGTGAATTAGATTAAATACCCTTCACGGGTTCATTGTTTTAAGAGAGTAAGTGAGTAAGAGAGTTTCAGATTAATAGAAGAGTCGCAGCTCATTGTTCATGTGTGAAATCTTCGTGTTATTATGTGATTGAATCCTCTGCCTTTCCAACAAATTGGTATCGGAGTTAGGTCACAAAGAACAGAAGAAAAACGGATTAGCAATCATCCGTGAGCGAGAATTTTTTTTTTCGCGTTATCACGCCGTTGTTAATCAACGACAGAGCGTTATAACGCGGGGATCTTGAAGTTCCGTTGCGTTAAGGCACTAACGCACCACACGCATTCGGGAAGTGCGTTAGCACGCAAGGGTATTGAAGAGCGTACGCGTTATTGCCCTGAAAGTCAACGAAGCAAGGGTTTTCGAATACGTAGTATTGTTAAAAGGCATATGGTAAAACTTTTTGTTTAAAGCATTCTTTACAAAAAGAAGTTTTTAAAAGCACGTGAGGAGTTTTAAAATGCATTTTTTAAAAAGGGACGTTTCATAAAGAGATTATAAAAAGGCTTTCAGAGGTGGACTTTTTTATAATAAGTTTTATTTTAAAAGGGATTTTTTTTTTATATAAAGATTTTTTTTATAAAGAAATTTTTATATAAATAATAAAAAAATATATATATAATAAAACTTAGGGTTTTATTATAAGGATTGGTTTTTGGAGCTTTGCAAAGCATATCAAAATTTTTTTTAGGGTTTCAGCAGTAAATTTGTGTTTGAAGAAAGATGGCTACAAGCAACTTTCAGCCACAAATTCCTTCTTTCAATGGAAAGGATTATGATGTGTGGGCCATTAAGATGGAGACTATGCTCAAAGCCCATGATGTTTGGGATCATGTCAAGTATGGGTTTGCAGAACCTCAAGATGAGGCAGAAGAACGAGCCCTCAGTAATGCAGAGAGGGACCAGTGGAAGAAAGATAAGCGGAAGAATGCGCAAGCATTGCTTCTAATCCAGCAGGGAGTAGATCGAGTCGTGTTCCAGAAGATCATGATAACCTCGTCAGCAAAAGAGGCATGGGACACCTTGGCGACAAGCTATCAAGGTATGGCAAAAGTTAATATTGTTAAATTGCAGAATACTAGGAGAGATTTCGAAGTTCTGCAGATGAAGGAGACAGAGGACATTGATTCCTTCATGAATAGGGTCATGTCTGTCGTCAATCAGTTAAAAATCTATGGTGACGATATTAAAGATCGAACAGTGATCGAGAAGGTTCTTCGATCCTTGTCTACCAAATTTGATGTTGTGGTAGCAGCCATAGAAGAAGCGAAGGACTTGGAAAAACTCACAATTGATGAGTTGATGGGATCCCTTCTATCGCATGAAGCAAGGATAGACAGAAATAAGGATTCCACTTTGGAAACAGCCTTCCAAAGTCAAGTCCATATTTCAAGAGGTCGAGGCAAAGGTCGATCGAGAGGCAGAGGACGAGGCAACAACTATGGCGGTCACAGAGATGGCCGAGCTGATCATGAGCATCAAAGTGGAAGCAGCAGCAGCAGAAGCTTTCATAACAATCAAAGGTCTGACAAATCTAAGGTAAAGTGCTATTACTGCAATAGATTTGGTCATTATGCTCGTGATTGTAGGAAGAAGATTGCAGATCAAGGCAATCAGAGAGCTAATGTTAGTACAGAAAATACTGACTCTATGTTTCTAGCATGCAACACCATGCATGCACTGTCTGATAAGGTCTGGCTATTAGACAGTGGTTGCAGTAACCACATGACAGGCAACAAGGATTTGGTTGCTAATTTGGATGTCACAGTGCAGACAGAGGTGAAGTTGGGGACTGACAAGACTGTGGCAGTAGATGGCAAAGGAGTGGTCAACATTGTGACCAAGCAGGGAGAGCCAAAGACCATATCAGAGGTATACTATGTCCCTGGACTCAAACACAATCTGATTAGTGTTGGTCAATTGATGCAGAAAGGATACAAAGTTACCTTTCAGGGACAACAATGTGTTATTTACGACAAATCCCCAAGCAAGCAGCTGATTGCAAAGGTGCAGATGACGAGGAACAGACTCTTTCCTCTCATTATGAACTACAATGATCAGGTTAGTTCTTTTACAACTGCATGTTCTGATGCATATTGGTTATGGCACTTTCGGTTTGGACACTTGCATTTTTCCGGGTTAAGATTGTTGCAGCAGAAACAGATGGTGAGAGGTTTACCTCCCATCAAAGAACCTGCTAGCACTTGTGAGTGTTGCATCTTGGGAAAGCAACACCGTGAAAGTTTTCCGAAAGGAGTTTCTTACAGAGCAAAGAAACCACTTGAATTGGTGCATACCGACTTGTGTGGACCTATGAGGACACAGTCGATTGGTGGAAATTGTTACTTCCTCACCTTTATTGATGATTATAGTAGGAAGACTTGGGTTTACTTTTTGAAGCAGAAGTCTGAAACTTTTGCAAAGTTCAAAGAGTTCAAAGCTTTGGTAGAGACCCAAAGTGATCGACAGATCAAGGTATTAAGATCTGATCGTGGTGGCGAATACGATTCGAAGGCATTCCATGAGTACTGCAAACAACATGGAATCAGAAGACAGTTTACGACCAGATACACACCACAGCAGAATGGTGTAGCAGAGAGGAAGAATCGAACAATCATGAACATGACAAGGAGCATGTTGAAAGCAAGACACCTGTCTAATGAGTATTGGGCAGAAGCAGTTGCATGTGCTATTTATGTGATAAACAGATCTCCTACAAAGAGCGTGATGAACAGAGTTCCAGAAGCAGCATGCTCAGGTATGTCTTGCAGTGTATCTCATTTCAGAGTTTTTGGATGTGTAGCCTATGCACATGTGCCTAAGCAGATAAGAGGCAAATTAGATGATCAAAGTGAAAAATGTATATTTACTGGTTATAGTGAGCAGTCAAAAGCTTACAAATTGTATAACCCTGTCACAAAGAAGACAATCATTAGCAGAGATGTTGTGTTCAAAGAGCAAGAGTCATGGAATGGGACTGTAGACACACTAACCGATGCTCAAACACCATTGATGGAGGATGATCTTGTAGAAGAAGAGGAACAGCAAGAACCAAAAGAGCAGACACCAAACAGAGTCACACCAGCAAGGACTCCAAGATTTTCAGAGCAGCATGGATCTTCAAGCAGATCCACAGATCAGAATTCTCCAAGCAGCGAATCAGGTAAGAAAAAGATGAGAAGTTTGAAGGATATTTATGATGATTTGGATGTTAGTTCAAATTTTGCATTGTTAGCATTCCAACCTTCTTCGTTTGAAGAAGCAATCAGAGATGACAATTGGGTGCAAGCCATGGATGAAGAGATGAATTCAATTGAAAAGAATGATACATGGGATTTGGTTGATTTACCAAACGATAAAAATCTCATTGGTGTGAAGTGAGTATACAAGACCAAAGTGAATGAGAAAGGTAAGATTGACAGATTTAAAGCAAGACTTGTAGCAAAAAGATTCTCGCAGTAACCGAGAATAGACTTTGGAGAAACTTTTTCTCCGGTAGCCAGATTGGATACTGTAAGAGCAGTTCTAGCGACAGCAGCTCAGAACAAGTGGAAAGTATATCAGATGGATGTCAAATCTGCATTCTTGAATGGAATTTTAGAAGAAGAAATTTATGTGCAGCAGCCTCCAGGTTATGAAGTTGAAGGACAAGAAGATAAAGTTTACATATTGAAGAAAGTGCTCTATGGACTGAAGCAAGCACCTAGAGCATGGTATAGCAGAATCGACAGTTATATGATCAAGAATGGATTTTGCAGAAGCAGCATTGAGCCTACCTTATACACAAAGGTAAATGAGCATGGGCAGATTTTGATAGTTTGCTTATATGTTGATGATATGATTTTTACAGGTGATCTTGAAATAGATGAATTTAAAGCAGCCATGATGAAAGAATTTGAGATGATAGATCTAGGTCTCATGAAATATTTTCTTGGCATTGAAGTTGAGCAATCTGAAAAAGGCATCTTTATTTCACAAAATAAGTATGCAACAGATTTGCTGAAAAGATTCAGGATGGATAATTCCAAACCTGTACCTACACCAGTTGCAACAGGTACAAAGTTGAGTAAGGATGATGAAGGGGCAGATGTCAATCCAACTCTATTCAAAAGATTGGTTGGCAGCCTCATGTATCTCACAGCTACAAGACTAGATATTATGCAGGGAGTGAGTCTGATTTCCAGATTCATGGAGACTCCAAAAGACACACATTGGAGTGTTGGAAAAATAATTCTGATATACATAGCAGGAACCAGAGATTATGGCATAATGTATGCAATTACAGAAAAGAAAGAATTGATTGGTTATACAGATAGTGATTTTGAAGGAAGTTTGGATGATCGGAAGAGCACATCCGGTTATGTTTTCCATCTCGGTTCAGGAGTGATAGCATGGGCATCTAAGAAGCAGCCTATTGTTACACTATCATCAGCAGAAGCAGAATATGTAGCAGCAACTTCAGCAGCATGTCAAGCAGTATGGTTAAGAAGAGTATTGGATGGACTTAAGCAGAAACATCAAGGTTCAACAGCGATATACTGTGACAACACATCAGCGATTGCACTATCCAAGAATAGTGTGTTTCATCAAAAGAGCAAGCATATTGATACTAGATATCATTTTATTCGAGAACTAGTGAACAATGGAGAAGTTCACTTGAAGCCTTGTAGAACGAGTGATCAATTGGCTGATATCTTTACAAAGCCATTAGCAGTAGATTTGTTTCAGTTTCACAAAAGAAACTTGGGAGTTGTAAGCCTAGCTGAGACATAGACCAGCAGGCATGTTTGAGTTGTCATAAGTTATGTTTTAGTTTAGAGGTCGTAATTAAGGGGGAGTGTTAAAATATATAATTACTTCCTCATGTAGAAGTTAGACAAATAGTTAAGTGGAGTTAGTTGAGTTGAGTTACAGTTAGATTTGGTGAGTGAGTTAGACAGTGAGTTAAGCGAGTTGATTAAGTTCAGTTATGAGTGACAGTGTGTGCATGTCAATTAGATTAAATACCCTTCATGGGTTCATTGTTTTAAGAGAGAAAGAGAGTAAGAGAGTTTTATGATTAATAGAAGAGCAGCAGCTCATTGTTCATGTGTGAAATTTGCGTTATATGTGTGATTGAATCCTCTGCCTTTGCACAATTCTTTAGACTTTGAAAGACAAAGGAGGCTTATTTGAAACAACCCAGGATTCTGCTATTATAATGTAATTGTTTGAGCACCTTTGTGAAAAGACCAGCGTTATTCCTTAAGAATTTCTCCATTAGCAACTCCATGAATGATTGCTTCCTTATGAACTTCTCCAAAGGCAACTACACCATAGTTGAAGAATGAAAAGATAAAGAGTACAAAGGGATAAGCGTAAGGCGGAGTGAGTACTACTACGGAGCTAAAGGATTAAGTTCCTCTCTGCTAGAAAAACAGGAAACACATAGTAAAGATGAGTTTACAGGCACACAACTATTCGCATGAGTCTTTGCTGCAAATTTCACTGTCAAATTCAAAGGAATTTGTCTCGTGAATCCGTTTAACGGGAACTTAAGGCTAGAATTCCGTTGATATTTGATATTTTGATGTGTTCTTTGGAAATTTCTACGTCTTTCTTGTACACGCCCCACGGAGAAATTCTTGAATTCTTGAAGTAGCGATTGAAGCTCCTGTCATTACGCATCAAGATCTCTTCTTCTTGCGTAGGAGCTTCCTCCGTTCCTTTCTTCCACAGTTCGACCTTAATTTTTTGAATTCTTTTGTGCAAACCGGAAAATTCTTGAAATAGCGAGAAGAAATCAGACGGCCAGACGTGTCGCTTTCAGCGAAATCGTTGAAGACGGAAAATATTCTTGAAATATATTTGAAGACTCAAATTTCTTGCTACGGAGGTGCTACTGGAAATTGAAGAGCCTTTTCGATGACCGACAGCTAATCACCTTTGCTTAGCTGAAGATCAAGGGTTGCATCATTCTTAATTCGCAGGTTTCTGAGAAGCAAACCTGTTCCACTAAACCCATGCCTTCGAAGAGTTGATTGCAGAGCTTTTCTCACTGTGAAACAAAACCCTCATGGCAATCTTGATAGCCTGAGTCCATTTCTTGATTTTTCCCTCAAGGTGCCTCTACCAATGTCATTAAGAACAGAACTTAACCATACATAGATGCAAACCATGATTCCTGGATCCCCATGAACCCAACCATAGCAATAGGATCAACCGCAGGTGACAACGCCGTCAGGACCTCCTACTGACATAGACATAGGTGTCAAAGACTCCTTTCAAATCTTGTCAAAACTGTCACCTTTGCCTAATTATGGATTTCAATGCAACAATAGGGATTTTCAGGAACTATTTAGGAGATTGGAAACCCTTGAATCCTCTAACTAGGCACTAAAAAGAGAGGTCGATGAACTCAAGATTAAAGTAGTTGTAATGGAAGGCGAGAATGGTTCACTGAAGCAGTTGTTGAGGGACAACAAGGAGCAGGTAGTTCGCCTCCACCACTCTAATGACACTCTACATACTGAACTTCTCGATCTGAAAAACAAACAAAAGGAGATCAAAGCTCTGCAAGCGGCCTTTGAACAAGAAATAGAAACACACATCAACTCATGGGCCCAGGTTGCTAGAGGGAGGGATAACCCCCTCGCTCCCCCTCTAGCCGCAGTTGAGGAGATGGTACAATCTCGGCCTCAGCGGAGGGAACGCTTGCTAGACAAACACGAAAATTGAACACTCTGAAGTGTAGAGGCTTCCCTTTGGCTCCTCACGTCGGCCAACCCCCTCGTGGTTGGGATCGTGTTCCTCAATGAAAAACTGAATCCTCCGGGGTTGACCCTTGATGAAGGCTTGGCTTGGAGGTACGATTCCACTCTCTTTCCTCGGGACTCGGTCGGCGGTGGAATTGCCTTCGGGCTCTTAGAGCTAGCGAAATTATTCTCACTTCCTAGTAAAGATCTTCCTTGATGAATACATCTCATTAAAACACGGAGTTCTTCGAGCTCAACGCTCTCCAAGGTTGGTTACACCAACACGTTGGGGACAGAGCGGGTCATCGGTTACCTCGAAAGTAGTGATTCAAAGACACTTTTCCTCTGGGTGAAACCTGTTCCAGTCTCAAATGACAGGCTCGTTGGGGGAAGCAACAAGGAGCATCCATTTCCATCAGTTGTTGGAATGGGAATGGGTTTTTTTGGGCATCGCCAGGTCTATTATATGATCCTTTTCGACTATCGGATATCTTATTAATCACTGAGACGCATGAGAGCCCTGTTCGACCTCTCCCAGACATTACAGGTTACCATAAGTTCTCAGCTTGTAGGTAGGAGACGAGAAGTTCTGGTTGTATCAGAGGTTCTGAGGGAGTTGCTTGCTTCATCAGAGATTCCTTTCAGAGCAGGATTTCTTTGGTGGTTACGAATGAGTTTGCGAGGTTTATGTGGGTTCGAGTTCGAGGGGTCTCTCCTCTCCCCAGGGACATTTACATTGTTGTTTGTTACTTCCCTCTTGCTTCTTCATCATATGCCATTCATAATGGGCATGACGGGGACCCCTTTGTCGATTTGTATGTCCGCATAGCCCAGTATTCAGCAGTTGGGGAGGTTATTCTTCTAGGTGACTTCAACTCCGCACTAAAGCCCTCCAGATACCTCTTCACAATCGGTTTGAGGACGTGTACTGCATCCAGGAGATCGATCTAGAGTCGGTGGGATTTAACAGGATGTTTGAGGATGCGTTGGGGCCCCTTACCGCCTACGATCGACATCTTTTACACTTGGGCAAATCTCAGGAGTTGTTGATTCTTAATGGCCTCCCACATTTTCCAAACTCCCGCTTTTTCACATGTCAGCCTCATGGTGGAGGAGCAAGCGTTGTTGATTATGTCCTCCTCTCTAACCAGAAACTCCTCCCCTTCATTCATCACTTTTTTGTTTCCCCCATCCCCTTAGCTGACCATGCTCTTCTTTCTTTTTCTCTTCGTGCTGACAACCCCCCCATTCTCACCCCACCTCCCCCCAAGGGCTCACCACATACTACTTTTCATTTTGATGAGGGTGACCCAGACATCTTCTCTTCCCACCTTCGCCAGATGCTCCCCTCCATGGACCAATTCTCACTATTTGACTCTGCATCGACCAAGTACAACTATCTCTCATCCATCATTTTGGATGTTGCCCTTAAGTCCTACCCCCACTCTCGTCGTCCCACTTCCACCTCTCATAAACCCAAATCTTGCCCTATGAATCGATGGTATGATGAGGAATGCAAATCTCTCCACCGCCAGCTTCGACATGCATTCATCCATACTCACCCCTCTTACCCCAACATCAAAGCCTCATATCATCGCCTCCTCCGTCGCAAGAAACGTCTCTTTGTATCCCAGAGAAGACGTGACTTGTGTACCTCTCTTGCTCACTCCCATAGACACTTCTGACGTACTGTCCCCCCCGCCACTCTCCCCTCCCCTCCGACCTTAACCCCCAGCCCATGTTCTCCCATGTGTCCACCCTCTATGACATCCCAGGGTAACCCCAGATTCAAGTGACCTCTCCACCCTCTTCAGGTTTCGTATTCTATGATAGTGACATCAGAGAGGCCATTTGGGTGATGAACAGCAGCAAAGCAGCAGATGAGGATGGTTTCTAGGCAGAGTTCTTTAAACACGGTCTTCGTGCTCTGGTTCCCTACTTGGTTGATCTCTTCAACCATGTGGTTTGTACAGGTTTCCCATCGACATGGTCTCAACACATCATTCACCCGATACAAAAATCGGGGCCCAACTCAGATCCCAACAATTATAGGACTATCATGGTGGGCCACACATTCTCCAAACTATATGCTACATCCCTCCACCTCCAAATCTCCAAGGAGCTTGAGGGGAAACAACTTAGAGCTAGAGGACAGGCTGTATTTCAACCTGAGCACCAGACTATTGACCACATCCTTGCACTTAGGGCCATCAGTGAGGAGGCACGACATCGCTCTTCAAAAGTCTATTGTTGTTTTGTAGACTTTCGAAAAGCTTTTGACTCAGTCCCTAGAGAAGCATTATTCCAGAGACTCAGAGATATTGGCATCTCAGAGACCCTCTTGTCAGCCATCATGCGCTTATATGAGTCGTTCCTTGGTCGTCTGCGCACAGTACATGGGCTATCATATTTTATTCGGAGCACTATTGGGGTAAAACAAGGTTGTCCCTTGCGCCCCACACTATTTGGGATCTATATTGATGAGCAGGAGTCCTTCTTGCGTGAACACATCTAGGACGGTGATGGTTTCCTTCTACATCAGGTCTTGATTTCTATCTTGTTGTTTGTAGATGACGTGGTCCTTCTAGCCCTATCCCTGATGGATTGCAGAGGCAGTTGGATGCCCTGGACCTCTTCAGTGATCTTCAACAGTTGACGGTTAACCTAGGTAAAACCAAGGTTATGGTCTTCAACACGTCGAGGAAGTTCCCATGTGACCTCCTTTTCTTTTTCAAAGGAGAGGAGATTGAGATCACCAGCTCATACACCTATCTGGGGGTACTATTCATATGACCTCGCTTTAGCTTGCGGCCTACACTCCAACCTCGAATCAACAAGGGCTATGGATCGCTGGCCCTTCTTGAGATAAAATGTTTTTGGAATCATTTTCAGGACATATCAACCAAGATGTCACTAATGGATAGTCTTGTTCGACCCACAGTTCTATATGGTTTGGAGGTTTGGGGTCCTAGCTTACTAGAGTCTAATTGGTCTTTTGCAGAGAGAGTGCAGATCACCCTTCTTTGTCATATCATTCGGTGCAAGAAGATAGCTCCTCAGCCCATCATTATTGCAAAGTTTGGAGCTCACCCTCTTCACCTAGAGACAATGTTTGGTATCATCTCTCTTCTTCATCGTGTTCAGGGTTTTGCGGATATAGCGAAGGGGTGAGACCGATATCTATACTTGGCCTACCTTTCATCACAGTCCATTATAGTAGCGAGTCCTTCGGCTCGATCCTGATGTTGGTATGGTGGAGTCTCAAATCTTCTTGCTTTAGTTGGTATCAAGATAGACCAACTCCCTCCATTCAAGTATTCTTTGTGTGCACCGGGCCACCTCCTACCAACCAAACAAGAGATGAATGAAATCATCCGAGAGGCAATTTACAGGAAATATGCACAGGTTATTTGGATAAACACTCAGGATGGGTTACGTCCTAATATGGCTTTCTATGCTGAGCACTTCATGTTGTTGAGAGATGGACTCATTGTTCGACCCCTTTACACACTTCACCATTGGATTCATGCACTTCAGATTCCCTTGGATCATAAAAGAGTAGGTTCTCATAAACTATGGATTAAGACTGACCATCAGATTTCCCAGTTAGACAGGATTTTCCAGTTGTGCCACCTCTGAGAGACTGAGTCGGAGGAGCACGTCATCTTTCGTTGCCCAATTTACTATGAGATTTGTGGGAGATTCCATTGCTTGTTTCAAGGGATCCAAACCTTATCTAGCTTCTTTCGATACCCAGACCAAAGATGTCTAGCTTTGTACATACAGGTGGCCATGAGATTTCGCACACAGGTTCTCCAACCTCCTCCTAGAGTAGATCCTGTGTAGCGAATTACGTCATTTTTTACAGTGCTCCCGTCAGCAAGAGGCATGAAGTGACAAGTTAATCGCATTGTTGCCTCAGACTCTAGATCAGTGCATGCTAGAGGGACCATCCCCCTAGGAAAAGGAACACTGAGTCATTACCGAACCAGTTCTAGGAGGAAGTTGAGATCGCCCAGTCATCACCGACATATCACTTCTTCTCGGCAGCGGTGTAACAGAGGCTCTAGATCCTCCCCTAGCCCTCCCTCGGGAAAACACTCCATCTTGAGCTTTTTGCATTCAACCTCGAGGGTTAGGGTAGAGATTTAGTGGACCATTATCTTGTGCCCTCTGCACTTGGAGTCCAGGACTTTCCTCATTTTGGTTTTCAGGGATTGTGTTTTCTTGCTTTATTTCTTATTTCGTGCTCTTTATATAGGAGACCTTCTGGTACTCCTCCTTGATCGACATCATTGTATTCTGAAGTCCCATTGACCTAATTTTATGGTCATTCATTAGACATTAATATAATTTATTTCTTTGATTCTTTTTTTACAAGTGTGAAAGATGTCAATTTTTTTTTGTTTCTCTTGCCTAAATTATTATTTTTAAATATTTAACTACAAATATATTTTGAGAATTTAAAATTATTTAAAAATTACATTTAATATTGTAAATACTAAAAAGATTATTTTTAATTATCGTATTTATATATTAAAATAAAAAATTAATAAACAGATATATTTATTTATTTATTTTTCTAAAATTGAAATTGAATCGAAAAAACGGTTAAAGTATTATAAGAATGTTTTAGCCACAATTTTATTTACTTATTTTGGAGTAAAAGTTAAAATTTTATTTTTAATATAAAATTATTGTTTATTTAAATGAGAGTCATTTTGATCATTTTTTTTTGCACTTAAAAAATATTAAGAGAAATTTTCGTCAATTTTAATAACTTTAATAAGATAACAAGTAACATTACTAATATTATAAATAATGTAAAATTAGAATTAAATAAAATTATAAAAAAATCATTCTCCAAAAATAAAAATATTTTTTAATGAAAAATAAATTAATTTTTATATAATATAATTTCTGTTTATATTAAGAATTTACCTTTTGTCATCTATAAATTTTGTATAAGAATTTTGGTGAAAATCACATGTAAGAAAATTTTGCCTACCCATTATGGGTCATGAGTAAGATGAGAAATCTGATCAAGAAACTTGTTTAAAAATATAAGGAAAGTTCCAGCTAGCCACTATAAAATAACAACTAGTTTAACTAGAATAAAAAATTAAATTAAATTTTATCATATTTTATTATATTTTAATTTTAATTCTATTAATTTTAATTTTATCATATTTTAATTTTATAATATTTTAATTTTATTTTATTATATTTGAATATAATTTAATATTTATACCTTTCTAATAATTCAATATTAATATTTTTTTAATATAATTTAATATTTTTAAATAAGTAATTTTCTAATTTAATTATAAAGACAATACTAATAATAAAAATCATACTAATAACAATTAAAATAATAAATCTGGAGCAAAAAGAAGAACATTGAAATAAAAAAATAAGAAATAAAAAAAAATGAAAAGCAAGAATTCAATATAATCCCTATTTATATTATTTAAAATAATCTTTTTTATTTTTTTATAACTAAAAATTAATTTATATAAAATATATACCAAATAATTTTTTTACAATTATTATTTAATTTAACTTAATATTATATTATATAAATAAAAAAACATAACTGATTTATATTTAAAACTATTATTATTATAATTTATATAATTTATTTAAATCGATAAAATTACTCAAAACATATGTGTAATGTCTATTACAAATGACTTTTAAAAAAAAATCCGGAACAGATATCGATTTTATTGACATGTTAATGCAGCTAATTCGAAACCCGTGACAGGCAAACGTGACCCGTACAACTTCTACTTACGTTATAAGCTCTAAATATTTCACAATTATAACCTCCAAATCATTTTAACTCTCGGTAGGGAAACCTGATAGCCTTACATACGGTCAAGCATTGTATGAAAAGTAATGAGAAGTGCTATGCAACTAATGATAGTCTAACAAACATTCGGGTGCCTTTATAAGTCGATTTTGTTTTTTTGGGTTTAGGATTACTATAATTATTTATTTGTTTCGATTAATGTGATGAAGAAAATATCATTGTGTTTGATGAGTTTTTGTAACATATTATCTGGCAAAAATGTATGGAGTTAAATATTTTTTATATTCTCACTAACCACTGGATATAATATTTTTTTTTACATAAATTATTTACTGCTAATCGTTCAAATCACTATTTATGATTTCTCATTAATGATTATATAGAATGTTCATGAGTATATAGAGTATTGTATGATATAAACATGCATTTATTTCGTGATTCTTTTAAACATACTAATTAATTATATAATTGACATTATGAACATTACATGAGACAAGGAATCATTGAACACTCCTATACCCTTGAAACTTCCTAGGGTGAAAACCAACAAATGCTTATTTTATTATTAAATGCTCTTGAAGGTGTTCACTCCTAACTCAATCACTCATAACGGATTCCATCCGTTAACCATTGCTTTAAAATATTACAAGGAATGTCATTTAAATACAAAATATCTAGCTTAAATTCATTACAATTATTATGATAGCATTTATCGAGAAAACTTCAATCTTCATATCTTTGTGTCATGGTTGTTCCTACAATGAAAAATCCTACACATTGCACTCATCTACATTGACTATTAATTATTTACTAACCACCATGTTAAGCATAATATATCCTTTGCACAATTCACCATCATTTCTTGTTATTATTGTCTTCAACACATATTGATGTCAATATTAGGTAAAGTATTTATTAACCCTATCATAAATCTATGCTAGTGATGATTCTCCATCTATTCATGTACATTCATGACATTCAAGCATAATATCGTGACATGCTTCCTTTAACAGCACTGCATATGCATTAGTTATAAGAATTTAACCATAAAATGATGTCTATAAAAAATATATCACATTAACTAATATTTCCCTCCCGTAAGCACACATTATTGCAAGACAAATTGTTAAAACTGTCCAAACATTTCTAAAAAAAGAATACGTGAGTTATCATCTTCATTCATGTGAATTAAATAAAATTTATCAAAATAACTAACCCTTCAGACATGACTTTTGGTGCATGAAAATACGTAAAGAAAGCTAACACATGAATTTTGTTCTTATGCAAGCAAATGCATATGCTTTCCAAAATAGTCTTCCCAAAAGACTTCTTAGCACAATAGAGCATGCAAACACATGTTTTCTTTTCCACAAAACTAATGCAGTAAAACATACAAATACATATATTACCCATATATATGTATTCCAAATAAAGAAATACATTACTATGGATTTTGTGCATGTAATTCATCTTCTTCCAAAAGAATCATTTCCAATGTAGGCTAACATGTTAGGGCCTTATATTACTAGTGTAGTTCCTTATTGTTGTTAGTGTAGCCCCCTCATTGTTATTCTTGTACCAGTGTAGTCCCCATATTGTTATTATTGTGCCCTTACATTATTATTGTTAGGTCGGCTAGGATTATATTGTGACCCCATGGATTCATATATATACAAAGGAGGTTTTTTCATTTGTGTCATCCAATTTTTTTTAATTTATGTAACATAAAGGAGGTTTCCCTCTAGAAGTGGCTAATTTCTAAGGCGTTGATCTTTCTTTTCTTCTATTTTGTGAGTTGGTTTTATCAGATTTGGTATCAGAGCGTTGGATTCTAGGGTTTCGCTGCTTCAAGGAGGTCATCGTGGAATTTCTGCTATAACTTATTTTCTATGAAGGTTCGGAAGCTAAAAAAATCCCATGTGTGAAGAAACCCTAAGGAACGTCCTGTAAACATTTCAAATCTTGGCTGGAAATATTTGCGGAGATATGATCTATGGAAGTTAGGGTTTTTGCAGGCTCCCAAATTTCATCTCAAAGAGGTGACCTTGGGAAAACCGTCATAACTCTGTCTTTGAGGATCAAATTGGAATTTTGTAAAAATTGGTTAAAATTACACAAACTGTAGTTTCTTGTGTATCAACTCCAGAGCCAAAGGAGGAAAAAGTGACATGTGGCATATCATACAAGTTCACTCTACTGAACCAGTCCATAATTAAGGCATTATGGAATAATGGGGATAAATTTTCCCTAAAGAATCCAAATCAAGTTAGACTCGTGGCATTGGAAAAATGATTCAGAGGGCCAATAAAGGACAAAAGATAAAATCTTAGGGATCCGAAATGAAAAAGATACATGAGATTCAATATCAAGATCCTAAAAAACAAGAAAACAATGTGTATTTTTTTTAAAATTGCATAAGTCTTGTTTGAAAAATCAGTTTGAAGGGATTCCAAGGGAATATTGAAGCATATATATCAGTATTGGGTTCTAAAATGACCCTTAATAATAATTAAAAACCCATTAAGCCCTCTTAAGACTCTACTATGACTGATGACATGGAAGAAATACAACATGATATATCAAAATTAGAAGAACAAGGGCAACGAATTCTTCTCTCACAAAAAGTAACAAAAAATTAAATGGAAACTAAGATGGTTATTTTGAAGAATGACATGGAAGATAAGATGACTGGCATGGAGGCTAATATGGATGTCACGGAAGCTAAGAGGGATGGTATAGAAGGAAACATGGATGGTTTGAAGGAAGGAGTGGAAGCTAAGATGGATGGTTTGAAGAAAGGCGTGGAAGATAATATGGATGGTTTCAATAATGGCATGGAAGCTAAGATGGATGGCATGGAAGCTAATATGAAAGGAAACATGGAATATTTGAAGAAATACATGGAAGGTTTTAAGGAAGGTTTGGCAAATTTGCTACAAGAAAATATTCCTAATCACGAAGAGGTAGTAGAGGAAACTCATGATGAGAAGAAAAGAAATGTTAATCATGATTTCATAGAATCCTATGTTGGATCTAAGACCCACCATATTCCAAGGATAAATATGAGGAATTTTAATGGAAAGGATCCGATAACTTGGATACTACAATAGGAGGAATACTTTGATCTTCATAATACACAAAAAACACAAAAGGTACGCATTGCAACTTTATATACAGTACAAAACCAGTTTTTATGGTATCGATGGTTGTGTTCTCGTAAACAACTCATCAATTGGTTAATTTTCATGGAGGTAATGATAGCAATTTATGAGGATACAAAGAGAAACACCTTCTTTATCCAATTGATATATCTCAAACAAAAGGTTTCAATGATGGAGCACATTGAGGACTTCCAAAAATTGAATATAAGGGTAAATAATATTCAAGAGGAACATACGATTGATTTATTCATAGAGAATCTAAATGATAACATCCAACATGAGGTTCACCTTTGGGAACATGATACATTGGAGAAGGCATTCATTTTGGAAATAAAAATTGAAAGCAAAAGTATGGAGACAAGGAAGCCTACCACTCACAACTATAAAGATGGAAATTTTGCTACTCCTAGACTTCAAAAAACTACAAGGTTTACACCACAACAATTGGAAGAAAAAAGAGAAAAAGGGCTTTGTTATAGTTGTGATAGAAAATACAGTAAAGGTCATAAGTGTGGTGAGAAGAAATTATTTTGCATATGTTGTGAAGAGCAGGAAAAAAAGGAACAGGAAACTTCGAAAGAAGAGGATATACACCAGGAACCAACCCTAGAGGAAGACGAAATGAATCTGACCATATCCTATAACGCATTGGTAGTAATTACCACTCCTTAAACACTCAAGATAGAAGGATATATCAAAAAGAAAAATTTAATAGTGCTTATTGATTCATGTAGTACCTATAGTTTTATTCATTGTAAGGTAGCCAAGGAATTAGATTGCTTCATATACCAAATGCCAGAGTGTCAAGTCACTACAAGGAAAAGACCCTCTAGTGGATGTTTTTGAGGAACCCCACAGAAAAATAACCCATACATCCATTTCTAGCGGAGGTTACTAGAGGAGGTTGGCAGGTAGAGGGTTTTGCGAATGTTTTCTGTTCCATGCGCTTACCATTAAACGTCGCCCTGGTGCTCTAGAATCGCAAAATTTATGGTGCACACAAAAACACTAGCACACCAGACATTGTGCATTATGTACACACCCGCCTAGTGCGTCGTATTATTCTATAGCACCGATGCGTCACAACTCTTCCGCGCCGGTGCATTATAAAACACTGCGCCAAAATCGAAACCACCCGGTGCAGTAGAAAGAAACCACACCGATGCATCATAAAACAACGTACAAAAACACAAAAAAATCGGTGAATTGATAAGAAACAGAACCGGTGCGGCTATAAACCACGTGCATCGGTAAAAGGTTAAATAAATAAAAATTACAGTAAAAAACCTGGATTTTTCATTTTTCCAGTGCTCCTCAACTCTCAATTACCTGTACGCTCTACCATAGAACAAACTGGTGTGCACAAAAAAATGGCACACCCGACATCATGCGCGACGTACACCTTCCCGAGGTGTCCTGTTATGATAACGCACTGATGCTTCACTAGTCTTCCATGCTGGTTCATCATAAAACACCACGCCAAAACATAAACGTGTCGATGCATTCTTATCCAAGAGCACTGGTGTGCTATAAAAATCATGCATCGGAATAATGTTGAATAAAAAAAAAATTAAGGCCAAAAAACAAGTTCTTTACGAATTTTCCTCCACGGTGCATCATCAAAACATCGCGCCAAAACTGAAACATTCCTGTGCATCATAAACAATGTGCCAAATCTGACACCGCCCGGTGCGGTTGTAAGTAAGCATACCAATGTGCCTATAAAACCCTGCGAATCGAAACAGGGTTAAATAAAAAAAGAATTATAGGCAAAAAATTGTCTTTTTCACTTTCCTTAGTGCTCTAGAGCTCTCAAGCACCGATGCCATTTCCCCTTCTCTGAGCCGCCCTGACATCGGTGCTCTCATTACACCCATTGCACGCACTGTTGCTCTGCGTTGGCCACCAATCTCTAGCTTTCATTTTGAAAAACAGTGGGCAAATTTTCTTTTGCTAATTTTACAGCCAATATGCCTCCTCGACGGTGAAATGTAGAGGTATTTTTCTAGTTTTTCCATAATTAAGCATTTTAGCATATTAGAATTTGAAATAAAATTAAAAATAACCATTAAAAAAGAAAAAAGAAACAAATTTGTCGCGTGGTGCTCCTCAGCAGTTTGGCTCGCACCGGATAGCGGTGCTACCTGTAAAATTTATAGGCCACACTGCCACCAGTGCTAACATTATTTGCACCATTTTTGGGGCAGTACTAAAAGGTGCTACACATAATTTTAAATTAAAAATAAAATAAAATGTGGTGCGCTCATTTAGCCAGGTGCATCATTCACCATAGGAATCGTAGTGTAGTGCGTTGACGGAATTATTCGCCCTGGTGTATGTCAGCGCACCGCATTCGGAATTCCAAGAGGGTCAATGGTGTGGCCAGGTAAAATACTGCATCGTCGACTATGTAATTGTCATGAAGTCGGTGCACTTACACAACTATATGCTCTAGGGTGTATACTTTAGTCAACGCACCGCTATTCTGAACTTAGATATAGTCAACGGTGCTTGAAAAGAAGACTACTGCACCGAGGCCCGTGCATTGTATTTAATTAGGGGCACTGCCACTGGTGCATTACAAAATTAAGCCGCACTCAAACTGGTGCGTGACTATTTTTGTGGCGCACCAACTGGTCTTTTTTTTTTCTTTCAAAAAATCAATATACATGGATATTCCTAACTACATGTCTATTTTAATAAAAAAAAATATTTAATATGTCTATGATTTAGAGACAAGAGGAGGAACAAAAGAAACAATAGGCAGAACAGTATGACATGAGTCACCAATGGGAGGCCTGAGAGAATACCCTTGCCCTATTATAACAGATACCCAGGGGTTCCTTAGGCAGGTAGGCCTCCTAAAGTTCTATGAGGAGGCTACTTTCTTAAAGTGCCATAGTGTGTTTTTGAGATATTTTATCCATAGGTGGAATGCCCACTGATAGGCCTTCTAGGTTGGTCCTGACTAGTGGTACAACCCACTAAGGAGGATATTTATTTTACTACAGGACTATCGAAGAGAGCGATGGATTTTCCCTCATTCCCAAACATGCCAGCTAGTTGTGTAGCATGGAGTTAGTTAGTTTACTTCCCTGATACTTTGGAGCACATGTACTGTCTCCTTCAGAGTTTCAGGTACTTGGAGGTCAGTTACATATAGGTGCATTTGGTAGACAGGATGTGCAGTGCCTCTCACTTATCATTTCGACCATTTCACACAACACCAGTGATGGGCAATGCATTAGTTGCTCTCTTTTATATTATGTTGATTCTTTAGTACAACAACCATGACTTGTTAGGTGGTCTGCCATTTTTTAGCGGAAGTTTTGTACGACCTTAGATAGATGTCGTGCTCATGCACAAGGGAGGGTCAACTTCCCTTTTTTCTAAAGCTGTTTTGTTTATTTTTTGAGATGTTTCTAGAGATGAGACCTAGTTTTGTTCAACAGCCTTGTAGGTCGATGTTCGAGGCCCGGATGCACAATGTGGAGGCAGATGATGCCCAAGAGGGGAGACACTATGTTTCCAGCCAGGATATCGCATGATGCACTGGACTTACTAGCGAGTATTGACGGGCTGCATCCCTTCATTATGGTCCCATGTCCTTATGCTGGATTATATTGGCGAGGATGTCCGAACATCCTCTTCACATATGATGAGCCGCTAGATGATAGAGGTAATATTATTTTTTTACTTATATTTATTCTAACATGTTCTTTAACTTGTTTTTATTAAATTGTGTAATGAAATAGTCTAATTATTGTTGTCTTGTATATATTTTGCAGAAATTGGATCTTTTGATGGCGAGGAGATGCTGCATCTACCACATGATCCAGATGTGGATCCTGATGATGATCAGGACATAGCCAATGCTGAGGATGATCATGATCAAGATCGAGCTGGTGCTGCAGAGATACATGCTCCTGCTAGTGCACCGGTACCACCTTTCGCTATGCGCGGTCGACCTGAGACTAGATATAGGATGGAGTTGGGCAACCAACTCAGTTCATTGATTATTGACGCAAGAATCAGGCCCAGTCATTACAGAGACATACAGGCTGATGATAGGTTGTTAGGGATGTGGAGAGGCATGCCGCATGACATGTATAGCCTGATGCGGCATGTCGTAGGAGCTACGACAACTGTTATGTGACTAAGGACAGTCCGTAGCTATAGGCGTAGTCGAGCCACGACACTTGATGGATAGTTAGCAAGTAGCGACTCATCATCTCATGATCATTCACCTTGTGCCATGACTGATGAGAATGAGGCTCCACTAGTAGCATCTAGTAGTCATCATGGAGATTAGACTAGACCATTAGCCCCGTCCAGTCAGCAGCCTGCAACATCCATCAGTACTAGTCATGATCATCAGTAGGCTGGACCATTGACTGTTGAGGCTGCACTGTTGACTGTGCAGGCCTCCACTACTACTGCTTATCTTGATGTTGCACTACCACCAGCTAATGCATCCATCAGTACTAGTGATCATGATCATGAGCAGGCTCGACCATCGACCGTCGAGGTTCCACCCTTTATTGAGCAGGCCCCCACTTGTACTGATATTCATGTTTTTATACTACCACCAGCTGATCCATGACATTTATATTAAAGTTGTATATTTTTAACATTATTCAGTTTTATATATATATATATAAGCAAGATATGTGAAGATGGGTTACACTTTTGTGAGAATCAGGGGCAGAAAATTTTTTTCGGCAATAGTTCAGCCGAACCTTTTATAAATTTCGGCTGAACTATTTAATAGATTCCGTTTAGATTGACAGCACACTGACGGCGTAGGCAAACAGAATTTTTGTCGAAGATGGGAAAACCGGCAACAAAAGTTCGGCCAAACTTTGAGTTCGGCCGAACTTTTACGTTTAAAATAGTTCGGCCGAACTAGTTTCTATAAATAAATCCCCTGCGAAGTTGATTTGTTTACCGGTTTGTTTGTTCACGTGTTTTTTTTTCTATGTTGCTGCTAGTCTGTTTGTTCAGGCGTTATGCTCCTCCCGTCCGCGTTGTTGCTCCTCCCATCCGCGCTGTTGGTCTACTTCAATACCAAGTATGTTGCTCCTCCCGTCCGCGCGGTATGTTCTATTGCAAATGGTGTATGTCGTTGCAATTTGTAACATTCAATATGTCTTCATATTTATATGACATAGTTTTGTATGTCATATTGTTTTAAATGGTTGCTTATTTGTCGATTCTTTGCTTTTCTAGTTTTAAGTGTCTTCAATCGTTCGTGCAAGCTACAATATTAAATCCCATTGGTTTATGTATGCTTTGATCATATAAGTTTTTTTTTTAGTTCGTATTGTTTTTTACCATGTGAAGTAATCGATTCTTTGTGAATATAAAGACTCTATTATCGTTATATCGTCTGTATTGATATTTCCATGAAAGCAGGTTGAGATTGCGTATTTTATGCAGTGGTGTTTCCTTGAATGAGGGTTTTTTATGAATGTATTTTGTTTTTTAAATTGAGGTGGTTCTGAGAAATTAGTTTTTGGAGCTTGTATTTGAGATTCTATAGTCGTTTTGTTTTACGATACTGTATCATGTTTCTGTTACTAGCATACTTGATTGATTAACAATGCCAGTATTGTATCAAGTTTGGGAATTTCAGGAAATTTTGTTTCTATAAGTTATTTTTTTAATTGTGATCTTCAAGGCAAGGAAGGATGGATTTCAATTTTGTGAGTTTTGTTTTTTTTTGTTTTTGGTTTCTTCCTTCTGCTATCTCCAGTTGTTAATGTTATTTCATTTGGAACATGATTTGTTGTAGGACTTCTGTCAAATGAATGTCCCAACCAAATTTTTATTTGAATTGATCTTTAGTTAATTAAAATTTGAATTAGATTGGCTTATTTTAATTGCATAGTTGTCAAACTAAATTGCAAATCTTGTTACTTTGATCTCGATGCAGGATATTCTTTAAGATTGTTTGACCCGTTTTGTTGTTTGTTTGAGGAACCTGTGATTATCCCATTCACGAATGATGATAATGATCTTATTTGCATTCAGTTGCATTGATTCTTTATGCTTTATATTGTTTTTTTAGTTGTTTATTGGTTTATTTCTAGCTATTTTTTTAGTTTAAAAATTCCACATAACTGGTGCTGCTGCAATAACCGGTGCTGCTGCTGAACACCATTAACCGGTGCTGCTGCAATAGGCTTCATTATTTTCTGCGATTTTAGGTTGCCTGCCGCCATAACTGGAACAGTGAATCAATTTTTATTTATTATAAAAATCATGAATCAATTTTTCAAAAGTGAAGTATATAAATTTACACGTTAGGCCCCTGCAGTTTGCTACTTAAAAAAAAAGTCATGAGTCTTTGATCATTATAATAATTCGTATATTGTTGATTTATTTGAGAAAAGGGTTCGTTAACCTGCTATGCAATTTTAAAGAGTGCAACGCGTGCCTAAACCTAACATAATCACCTTTCAATATTTACTTATTTTTTCTCTCAGACCTGTTACAATTAAATGAAACAATAAGCATGTTAAAAGAATCTACAAAAACAAATAACCTAAAGATATAATGCCATGATCTAAGCTTTTTACATTTCCATTTTTGTTCGCTTTGAACCTGTGACAATCATCTTCCTTGGTGGAGTAATTTTTTTCCAATAATAATAGAAAACTTGCAATACATAGAGTATTTACGTTATTACTCACAAAATGGACTTGAACATCAAATATAAGATCATTATGATAATCATCTCAAATATAAGATCTTTATGATAATAATCTCCCTTGGCAGAGTAATTATTTCAATAATTTCATAAAACCTAATACAAGAAGTGTTAGTTTTTTTTTCAAATAGAAAAAATAGTCTTTCTTATATATTAGAAAACAAAGTACAATTACATAGATCTTTCACAGTTCAGCTGGACTTGTCTCTACAAAATATGAGAATCAAAACAAAAGTATTACAATATATGTCTTGTATATGCAACTGCTATCATTCACTAATTCTTCAGTTTGGTCAAAATCTTGAAAGAAAAAAAAAACCAAAATGGGACATAGTACATTTTAAAATATCAAATTAGATGTATAAACTAAAAAGTAAGAATAATGCCATAATTAGTCATGGATTCATATTTTTATTTAGAATAATGAATAACCTCAAGTGATAATGAAACTTCTATTTTCTAAAGTATTTAGCATAACCTAATACAAAATGGTAGGTTATTACTTACAAACCTACTTTGAACTTCCAAAGTGTTAGGTTATTTCTTACAAAGTGGACTTGAACTCCCAAAGTGTTAGGTTATTGCTTACAAACTGGACTTGAACGCCCAAAATAAAACACATGTCTAAATGTATCTAAAAGTTATATGTATTTTTTTAGGTTGGAGAAGTGTAGATGTTTATCAATACAAAATTTTGTTATTCAATAGTCAAGTTTTATAGTTATTATAATGAAATAGTTTCTCACAACAAATTTGATAAAATAAGTGAAATCTATATAATGAAGATTAATTTGTATTTAAGTTTTAGATATTTTAATAACTAAATTTCTATTTAAATGAATAAAACAATCAAATGTAAGAAATAGAAAACATAATGAAACACAATGTAAGAAATAGAGAACATAATGAAACACACACATACATATCTACAATCAACACAATTATTTTCCTAGGAAATCCTTATGGGAGACAAGCAACCCTAAAAAGTAATGATGCTCTACTCCTTTTTCCCTAGGAAATCCTTATGGGAGAAAAACAACACTAAAATTTAAACATGCTCTACTCTCTCTTTTTTGGTATGGAAAATATGTAAGTACAAAGAAAGAGGTAATCTCTCTAGAGTTAGCTAAGACTTTTGGCATGTAAGGTTGCTATAAAAACTTAACTTCATACATTTTTCTCTCTAACTTCACACTCCTAGTTGTATTTTCAACTATGGAACAAAATAAAATAACACAAAATGGAACTCTTATTCCTCCTAGTGGCCAAGTATTTAACATAGCGTGATAGCCAACTAGGTGTAAGATTTGACTTCGTCAACCATTAACGAGGTTTGTGATTTTAGACCTTTTAGAGTCTTGTTAAAATTCCACATGTAGCTAGCTTGCTATGCATGAGTAATGGGGCTAAAATGATATTCTCTCATACCATGGTGGTCAACATGATAGGTCAACTTACTAAAGGCATAAATTTTGAATGAACTTCATTTGATGTTTTTCTTGCACCATTGGATATGTCTTTAAGTGTAGAACAATGGTCAAGGTTTCGGCACAAGGGATAATCATTTGACCCCAAGAAATGTCATTTAATACCTCAAAATGACTCCAAAAGGTTTTAGACCCCAATTCTCCACCCACCATTAAAATGACACTACAAGTTGATTCTTTCAGTTTTTTCACTCTATAAGCATCAAAATATATGACAAATAATATAATTATCCAATCTAGATCATTATTTAATAATTTGTTAAAATTATGAGTAAGAAATATACATCATGGAATTTAAATAGCGTTAATTCATTGAACACCCTTGTACATTCCTTGTTGATACTTTGAAAGTAATACGTTTTGAAAAATAATTTGTTTATGGATTCTATTTTCCACATTCTCTCAACCATATCAAAAACCTTCTTATAATATTTTAAACCATCTATATACAACTTTTCATTTGTTTCGATAGGAATTAACATATTGAAATATTAATTGTATTTATGTCTTGTGTGCTAAGGAAGGGAGGTCGTGAACCTTATGGGAAGAGATAGTATTTGTTAAGTTAGGAGGGATACTTTTTATGAGATATAATTAATTTAAAATGCTTCTTAAGATTATGTAACTTTCGAACCATAATTAAAAATTTATTTATTTTTTTACTTATCATTTAGTTGCTAAAAGTTGAAGAATTTATGTTGGTAAATAATTAATTAGGTCTATTTAAATCATTTACCACTTTTGGGTTTTTTGTTTTCGTGGTTTCATTCATAATTTCACTTTTTTGCATTGTCAATTTCAATTTTTCACACCACATGTGCACAGTCAAAGGACCTAAGGTCTTTCCCATACCAAAGTATGTTCTTAAACATGTTTTCTTGGTGATATGGGTGATTTAGAAATGATTGGGAGAGCGAAATTCCTCATTTAATACACAATATGTTTGGTTCATGCCACTAAGCCAAGAATTTTAAATTCAACCGACTTTTAATATAACCAACTAAATCCTGCAAAAAAAGAATAAAACAATTTATGTTAGGGTTGTGGATTTAGGCATTGAAACAACACACCATGATATTTCAAATTTAAAAATAATGGTTTGAGTCATAGGTAGCTTAGAATCCTATCTAGAGGTTTGTTTTCAAAATAAGGATGCACTCCCATTTGATTCTCATGATTAGGTTGTAATCATGAGGCTCTCACTCAAGAGTGGACCTTCCCAAAATCTTGTGACATCTTGTCACAAACAAAACCATCAAACTGAAAAACACATCATGCAAGAAACATAGCTCGCTGACATATCATTTTTCTCCTTCAAAGAAAAAAATTCACATCATGTGAATATCTCCATGTAATCTTACATATTGGTGTACAAAACCATCAACCAAACACAAGTCGACAAAACATGCCTCTTCAAACAACTGACTCTCAAGTCAAATAATAGAGCTCATGTACAAATTTCCATATTTGTTGCATTTAAGCGTGTCAACATAACTCTACTTTCAACATCTTGCTTCATGCAACATGCACCATACTTTGAATTTGCAAAGAAATTCATGAAACATCAAAATACATGCAAGGCCTTAATTGGATAAGAAATCTAACCATCCCTTACCAAACCATTTCAATGGCGCTTCTTTCAACTGCACTTCATCATCATGTGAATCATCCTGACCCTCATCAATTATGGAATCCTCTTTTCCATTCTTGTCAATATCTCTTTCCACCTTCTTCAAATGTCATGGATGACTTGTTGGATACAAAGTCCAACACTTGTCTACAAGGTGACCTTTCTTATGGCAATGAGTGCAAAACAATTGCATCTTATTTTCAACATCATTTTCCTTGTCCAATGGGCCTTTGACTTTTTGCCTCGTTTATTTAGAAAGTTTCATGTGCATGGATATCTTCTTCCAACATCTATAAACATTATGATTATTCAAACCACAAAAGGAACATGCAAACTTTTCCAAATATTATGTGAATATTTACCATGTTTATCATAATCAAAAGCAATTTGATTAAAGGCAGATTTATACCTTGAACATTCACCTTTGTCGCCTTCTTGAGGAGGTGAATTTGATGAGGTAGTGGCTCTCCTCAGAATACTAGCAATGAATTCAATGACTTTAGAGCTTTCAACATCCTCTTCTTTTACATTCTCATTAGCTGCATGATTATTAACATCTTCTTGCAAAGTGGGTGTCATACTTTTCCATTTATCATGAACACAAACTTCACAAGCTTGAGGTAATGAACACGAAATGAAATTCCTTCTTGGAATAGCTTCATGTGCCTCCTTGGCTTTGGAGCATTCTCCATCATGTTTTCCATAACCAAGACCCAAATAATTAGGCCTTTCCTCAACAACATTTGGCTCAACTAGATGCCTTGTACATGTTTTCCTTTAACCCTTTACTTTCATAGCCCATTTTCATCAAAAAATTGGACCTTATTCCTCTAGTGTGTCTCTCAAAAGCACGTACACATTCACTTTGAGAGGAAATTGAAGACAAAATTGAATTGCATACCTCTTTTTCATTCACATACTTGGCTAAGGCTTCCTTTGCATCATAGAGTTGAATCTCCATGTCATGCATCCTTGCTTGGTTTTCATTTGAAATATGGAGTTGAGTCTCCATCTCATGCATATTTTCAAGAATTTCTTGCTTCTCCTCATTCTTGGAAATCAACTTCTCTTGAAGGATAATTTTCTCCCTATTATCTTCATACATCTCTTGCACCATATCATTCATGATGTAGAGCTTCTGCAACATCTCTTTATCAAATATTTTTGTTAAGGAAGACTGATTAAAAGAGATACTCGATGAAGCTTCCATCACACTTGTAATGCATAAAAAGCTTCTTTGTCGTGATTTTAGAACTAAGCTCTCAATATTGACTTTCTCTTCACACACATAAACTTGCACACAACTAAACTCTCCTTGCATAAATACAAAAACCAATAGCTAATTCTTCTAGCTAACCTTGACTAAAATGAGCTAAATTGTACTTTGATACCAACTTGATTTGAATATGGAAAAACTAGTTTTGTTGTGCTATCTCCCTCATCAGTTAAATAAAAATGTGTTTAGGATCGTCTAAAGTTAGCCAATTGGGAAGGGGTTTATGTGTCAAGCTTTAAGTGTATTTTGTGAGAAATTTATGAGTTAATTAGCTTTTAAAAACTCATGTGTACAACAAATAAAAAGCAAAATTTTTATTTTGGAAATTTTTTTCCCTCAATCCAGATTCCGATCATTGGACATGTAAGAGGAAGAAAGAGGGAATTCACTTTTCAAATTCTAGACCTTGTCTAAACCAAAATAAACTAGAGGTTCGGTTTTCAAATTATACATTCACTTATTTAGAAAATTTCTAGCTACCAAAAGTCCATATGCCAATCTACCTCCCAAGAAATCCATTTATTACACCACTGGTTATTTTTTTGTCTTCCTATATTCTTTATCAACCTCTTCGAGTGATTCTTGAAATGTGGATACTTAAATCCTTCCTAAAAATTTGAGCTCTAAAACGAGAAGACATACAAGGTCATTTTAAGTCATTCCTCTACCCAATTATAAAAACCAAGTGAATATTTCTACATATTGATTTCTATCCCATAAACTATACAATATAGGTCAATTTTTTCCTTTAACTTATTTAAATATTGTTAGCGCACAATTGTTCAATGGTCTGATGAAATTTCATTGATAAAGGCATGATTATGCCAATCCATGTTGCATATTTCCATTAACAATGTTTACTTACATGTAAAACAATGTTGTCTCTGCTTTTATGTTATTTTGAGTTTTCTTTTAGTGCTGAAATTGGAATATATGATATTAATTTATGACTTGCAATTATAGCTGCTGAGATACTATTCTTTTTCTCTACTATATTGTTATTTCTAGTCCTCTGGGTGCTTTCTTCATATTTTTTTTTTTTACTAATTGAAGGGATTCGTAATTCTATATTTTACCATATTGCTTGCTAGTTCCATGTAGATTTAATTGACATATAATAGGTGGTTTCTGTTTTTGGGATGTCTGTAAAGTTTTTGGCACATCATATTGAATTTCTATAATGTGTAGCTCCCTAACATTCAGATAGAACCTTCATTGAAAAATGTGAGGGGGGTTTCAAATTCACATTAGATAACACCCTCCTCTGGGATAAAAAAGTTTAACAAACACAATAATAGAGAAACAATTAGTGATGTCACCAAAAGATGTAGCCTCTTCAAGGTATCATATCCTCTCATCAAGGTCAAGAATCTATTCACCAAAAATTTCCTATGGAAATGATGGTTTAAGAAACAAAACTAGACAAAAACCTTCAGTGAGAACAACAAAATCTAAAACCTCTTCAAGGTCTTCAATCTGCTCGTAAAGTTAAATTGTGTCTTGATCAAGTCCAACAACAAAGAAACATTCAGTGAAAACACCAAAATCTACAACTTCTTCAACGTCTTCTAAACCATCTTCAAAGTCAATATTGTGTGCATCAAATTCCTCACCAAGGTCATCAATGGAGTCATCAAAACTACTATTTCAAACTTCAATGCCAAAAATAAGTCAAAAGAATTCAATTTCTCCTCCAAAACCTTCTTCTCTGAGCAAAGCTAGCATCATGTCGTCGAGAAATTTAGTAATTCCACAAGGAAATTCTATCAAAGTTAAAACAAATCCTTTTCATCCATATTTAATGCCTACTTTTTCAGGTGGAACACCTCCAAATTTAAGGACCACAATGCCATAAAATACAACTTTACCTAATAGGTGTACACCTAGAACCCCCAACTTTGCGTGACATGTACAATTGAAGATCTTATGGTAAGTAATGTGAGAAGAGAGTCATGGTCACTGAGTTGAGCAAGAGAAATAGTTTGGTATGACAACCTTACTTGTGATAGGTCTAGCTAGCAGACTACCAAACTACATGGTAATGGCATTCAAAATGTGAAAATTCCCATTTCACTTGGAAATAATATGGTAGAGAAAGGTATAGATGAAAGGAGATATCTATCTATGGTAAAGAAATCAAATAGTTCTATCAATTCCACCTTGCAACTCTAAGAGACATTGAATTAAATTTCATCTCAAGACAAGGCTTTGGGAGGACACTCTCAAAGCCAACCTTCGTTATGGCTTTGAAACACATGGTAAGTATTGACTCAGCAACCTTATTTGCATAATTTTTTCTAGCATGGACCTTAATGTCATAGCCTTATTTTTCCTAAAATGAATGCAAATTTCCTTGCAATTTGGCTTGCAACATTCATAATTCATGCTCATGGAACATGATTGTGTTGCAATTGTGATAACATCTGTTGTATGCAGAAGATTTAATAAAAAATGATCGAAAATGACATTTTTGCTCTGTTTTTTTCAAGATTTAAGGAAAATTACACCAAGTAGCTTCCAGCCTCATATGACCATCATGTCAAACTCATCTTAGGATATTGTCCAAGTAAAAGCCACCAAAAGCAAGCAATCTAGTATACATGACTCTCCAATTTCAATTAGCAGCAATGACAGTTCTAAGTATGGTGCAAACATTGCTCCAGATCCTCAATGGGGCATGTTTGATGACAATAATTTGGGGAGTGAGAAAGGGAGATGGTAGGAGAAAAAATTCAAGGAATCCACGGGAAATTGAAAAATATATAACTAATAAGGTTTTGAATAAGATCAAAATAAAAGTCCACAAGATAGGAAATAATTTGTGCCATTTAGTTGCTACCCGGATAATAGATGACATCTGGCATAATACTACACATTTTGTGCTTAACATCATGAATATTGTTAGTAATGGGTAGTTAGTGTGCATCAATTTCAATGTTCAATAGTCATGAGGATCATGACATCATGTCCTACCATAGCTTTTTTCCTATTCATTTCTATAGTTCTAATGCGATGGATGTTCTATGGAAGAATGTTTGAACATGATGAATCCTAGTTTCAATGTTGAAAGTTTTTTTTCTAATTCATTTTCAATATAAAATGCTTCCTTTAACTATCAATAAAATATATTACATGTTAGTAATGTCACACAAAATGGTTCCCAGCTGAGAAGTCTCAACGATTGAAAAAATTCATGTGAAAATCCCTTGTATCTATAAAAAGTTTCCCAACAACATAAAGCCTATAAAAATTGACACATGGACATAAATTTTAGAAGCAACATTTCTTTAAATCTGCTTGAAATAAGAGGGGGAAAAACCAAAATTCTTTCCATAAAGGCACAAAAGCAGTTTTCATAGATTTCCAAACAATTCACTAACTATCATGATGAAACCTGCAATTAAAGGGGTACCTTATTTGTCATTAGGAATGGACCACAACCATTATTATTTCCCTAAAAAATTGTGATAATGTAAATTAAAACATCATTAACATGATAAAAATATTTGGTTGGCTTCTTATTCTTTGAAATAATGAGGAAAATTGTTAACAACTTATCAATCTGGGGTAGTGGTGGAGGACTACATGGACTAGCTATGGTGATTCTCACCTTTAGCAATCAACAAAATTAGATTCATGACTTGGCCTTCTACTAGAATTTTGTGATTCCATAGATAAAGCAGCTCGGGAGTATGAGAACCAATAAATTGTTTCCTACTCATAGTGCAAAGAGATCCCCTAAATATTCTTGCAATTGGCATAGATATTGCACATCCTACTAACTTTTGCATTTGAAAAAAAAATTGCATCTAAATATTGAAGTCTTGCATATGTAGTTTATTTGTTTTCCGAAATAAAAATTTGACCATCTTAGCCATTGTTAAAATCTAAATAAGAATTATTTCTTCTCTTACACACTTGAGAAATAGAATTCCAGCTCTAATAATCTATTGAGGTCTATGGAAGTTAATGGCCTAAGACACTTTGTAACCTAAGAGAGAAACCTATTAGGAAATGGGTGAAGTTGGTATTACACACCCAATTGGATAACCTCGAGGAGAAAACATTTCTCCCACTTTATTTGTTGGCATAACCTAGTAAGTGTTATTCATTAGCATGTATTTTATAAAGGCCTTGACCTAGTTCCCATTCAACTCCATCCACTAGGTTGTAGAGGATTCCAAGCCTAATTTCATGAAAAGTAAGTTGGGGATGATCACATTGACCTGCTTGATGACGTGTCTATGAAGATTAACTACCTTGAACTATTTTTTTGCGTAGGGAAAGAGACACATTCCCATGTCTCAGCATGAAAACATTCTTTGATATTGTTAATGCCTCTAGTGTTTACTTCTACAAGTTCTATAGGCAGAGTCTGTAAAGGGCCAGGTAGCCTCTGGATCTCATCTTTTATGAAAGGTGACATATCTAGTAAATGCCCCTACAGTCAATCTCTGGAATGGATCTAAATAGAAATTCTTCATTTTAATATCCATAAAACACAACAACTTTAAGGTAAACTATGTACATGTGTCATTTCTCCCACAAACTAAAGGCTTCCTCTAATATCCATAAAACACAACAAATTTAAGGTAAACTATGTACATGTGTCATTTCTCCCACAAACTAAAGGCTTCCTCTAATATCCATAAAACACAACCACTTTAAGGTAAATTGTGTACATGTGTCATTTCTCCCACAAACTAAAGGCTTCCTCCCATTAATTTTAGATGTGAACTCTACCATAAAATTTTTAAGTCAAACTTTAAGATAAACAATGCACATGTCATTTACCTCATGATCTTGTGTCATTTTTCTCATGCATTTGCAATAAATGTCGATTTAATATATATATTTTTATTGAATTTGTTTTTTTTCAGGGATAAGAAAACCATTAAATATGGTTGAAAAATGGAAATTATGCATAGAATTTTCTTGCTATCCCAATCTAGGGAAAGCAGTGATTACATATGTGCTTTCCAATATTGTGACTAGCAAAGTCATCCAAAGGAAAATGAATATACCGGGAAGAACAACAAACAACGAGGCATATTATATTGGATTGATAGAAGGCTTGGGAACAACGATGAAGTATGGATCAAATGGAATTGTAGTTTTCACCAATTCTAAACTTGTGTGCAACCAGATGAATGGCGTGTGCCAAGTTAAAAAGGAGAGGCTAAAAGAACTGCATGGAATAGCAAACAATATTGTTAGCCAATTTCAATTTTTTAGTATAAGGCATTATACAAATGTGAATAAGATGTCTACTGATCTATTCCGTGGGGCAATGCCAATTCATGATTCATATATCAAAGATGAATTAGAATTATACAGAGCAATGCCAATGCAATATTCATCTCTCAAAGATGAATTGGTTTTGAGATGCTCTTCTTCAAAAATTCAAGATTCATCTCTCAAAGATGAATTAGTGTTGAGACGCTCCCCTTCAAAATTTATTGATGGACATTGTAACATATCTTGGATATGTTTGTGTTGTGTACTTATAAATGCGTCTTTTCTAATGACCATATGTTTTTTTCAATTATATACCAAGTATGCTCCCACCACACCATGTAAAGCGCAACTTGGTGAACTTCACATTTGCAACAAGTGAACTTCACGTTTTTATAAAATTAAAATGCGGGGACTTCAAGAAATTTTTGTTTAAATGGAGTTTGTTTAAATGGAGTTTCACACTTCTTTTTTAATGACCATGTGTTTTTTTCAATTTTATACCAAGTGTGCTCCCACCATGTAAAGTGCAATTTGGTGAAATTATCATTTTTATAATTTCTTTTTTGCTTAAATTGAGTTTCACACATCAATTATTGCTTTGAAAGTTGTGTTCTACATAATTTGTGTACACTAAATTAAAAATTGTTTTTCTAAAATCTATTTTGTGTAAATTTCCACCAATAGATATATATATCATGGAGGATGAACGACGAAGATCAGCCGAATCCCATATGGAGGTTCAGGGATCGGGGGATGTTCACGGTATTTAAATATAATCTTAAATCTCCATACATGTGTGTACATATGGAATTGATTTTTTATTAACTTTGCGAGTTAAATTAGTTGTTAATAAGTTTCATTTTTTAATTTTTAGGAGGTAAGAGGAGAAGGGTTTCTACTCCATCCATGGAGCGTGCTCATGGTTCAACCAGTCGTGGTATGGTTCACACAATTTAATCAATGAATATGTATATGTATTTATATGTACACATGAATGTATTTTTCAATTGATTATAAATTCGTATTTGTTTATGAAGCTTCTCTCTCATCTCGAGAGGTTGGTGGTGGTTCAAATCCACTTAGAGGGCCATCAATGAGTGGTAGCAGGTTGCGTGAAGGGGGTGATATTTATTCCCTCGAAGGCCAATCAATGGTTGCTGGTTCTTAGCAGGGTCATTTTGGGTCTGGTTCTTAGCAGGGTCATTCTGGGTCTGGTTCTCAGCAGGGTCATGTTGGAGAAGATGCTAACCAACAACGTCAAGGTTGCCATCAATTTCAATATTTTTTTCATTAAATTTGTACAACTTTTTTTACATGTGTTTTTTCTAATATACGAAATTATATATATATTGATGCAGAGGCCGAAAATGTTCCAACTAGTGGTCAAAATAGATGCAGGGCAGACCGCTACATTCAAGAAGAAGGTTGTCTACCCAGTACAACTTATCCGGCCGACATTACTGATATACCATGGGAAACAAACATGGCGCAATGCACCTTACAAAGGTGTGAAAAAATTCATGCAAAATTGCAGAGAGATCTCGTGGCTTTGTCTCTACTTGCTGAGAGTCGACAAAGCCTTGAAATAGTTACACATTCATTGGGCGAAATTGTAAATGTGTACAGAACTCTTGGGCCAATGACTGATACATTTGTAGAAGTGATGAGAAAGAGAAAGGAAACAGTAATGGGTCCAGATAAATGGGAGGATGTAAAACAAAAAGTTACAAAAGAAGTGGCCAAGTCAATGTTTAATTTCAAGGAAGGGCCAAAAAGAAAAATGTTGAAGGTGCAATATTTCAAGCACCCAAACATAGCTCGCTATTTGTATGATAGGCACCTTGCGACCTATGGAAGGCTCCCATGGAACGACGAGGTTCCTGTTGATTTTGCACAAATGTTTTACGTAGAATTTTTTTTTGGTATGAAACCCAACTACAATGACCTTCTGTCAGAATTTTTTTGCCCAGGGAAAGGTCGATTATATGACCGTAAGGGCGCTAAGCGAGATGTGGAGTTGCCTCGCCCTAAGCCGCCATTGGTGAGTCGAACTTTTTGGGTCGAAACTCTGCAGTCAGAGATGGATGCGACTTCTCAAATAAATCAAGAAGCAAGGGATGTTATGATCGACAATGTTTACAGCGGATTGGGTGGAGTCGATGTTTGTTTAAATCGACAAAGAGCACGTGAAAATGCACATGCCAATTTTGTGTATTGTACAGATGAAGAGATTGACAACATGAATGTTGAAGATCTTTGAATATATGCAAAAAATTGTCGCAATGGTTTGCAAGACCTAATTCTTCATGAGGAAGAGGGCACTGGAATGGTATGTGTTAATGACCTTAGGGTTTGAAATTATTTTAACATACATATACATGTGTACAATTTGTAATAAATACATGTGTATGTACATGTATACATTTATTTGTATGTACATTAATCTAACAAAAATGTATTATTATATGTTAAAACACCATTTGCAGTTCTCACACATGATGCATGACGAAAATGTTAATATCACGTTCGGGACCTCTAGTTCAAACAATGCAGATGGGTCTGACCATCAAGATATGTTGGCAAATGTTAGTGTTTTTTAAGTGATTTTAAAATAAATAATTGTGCACACATGTACATGTATGTATATATAATTTGATAAAATGTTTTAACAGATACCGATTCCATCCGATGTTTTTGGGATGGCGGTACCTTCTTCTTCCTTGGGAGATGTACCTTCTACTTCCTTGGGAGATGAGCCACAAGTATGGACAATTTTTCACAAGTTTAAAATTTATGTTTAAAAGTTGTATATATATATATATATATTCTACCTCAAAAAGTTCCATTAAAAATTGAGATATATATATATATATATATATAGAGAGAGAGAGAGAGAGAGAGAGAGAGAGAGAGAGAGAGATCTATATTTTGAGTTATTTAATTTTTTTTGAATTTAGGTTCCTATAGAAGATTTCTTTAATCCGCGGACTCTAGCGATGGAGATAGGAACATCCACAACATTTGAACAAGTTGCCTTTAGTTCCTTTTTTTAATATTATTGAAAATAAGTTTATATATGTACACGTGCATTTTCATTTGAAAGTTTTTAATATATATATATATATATATATATATATATATATTTAACTGTACATGTATATTGTACAGTTTACCGCTGCAGATGTTCCTATGGGAGAACTTGTTCATCAAATGGAGACGGAACCTTATGAGGTATTGCATGATTTTTTTGTTATATTTTGTTTTTTACATGAAGTTCTAGATATATATATTCTCATTCATTTTTAAAACATCAAATTTTAATGTTCAAGTACATGTGCATTGTGTATGTAGGTTTCCCATGATGCTTCACATGATAGGGCGTGGATTGAGACCCCGATAGGAAAGACGCTAGATCCGTCTCTATTTGATGGACATGATTTGTAGATTTGATTTCAAGATTTATATGGTCTTAAAATTTGTTAAACTTGATAAAGTTTGATACTTGTGAGATCTACAATTTTTGGACATATTTTATTACATTGTTAATATAATTTGTTTTATTTAATTTTTGGATGGTTTTAGTACTTTTGGCATGTGAATGTGAAGTAATGTTGTCATCTATAAATTAATGTTGTCATCTGAACTACATTTGGCATGTTATGTAATGGCATGTGTTATAATTTGTTTTGTTTTTAAAATTTAAGTTTTGGATGCTTGGAGTACATTTGGCATGTGAAGTAATGTTGTGATCTATAATTTTTTGTTAAATTAAAAGTTAAAAGTTTTGGATGGTTTCAATCTACATTTGGCATGTGATATAATGTTAAATTTTTTTATTGGATAGTTGAATTATAATTGGCATGGCATGTGAAGTTTTTAAAACTCAAGTTTTGGATGGTTTCAATCTACATTTCACATGTGATATTTAATGTTTTAAATGTTTAATGTTTTAATGTTGCACGATATATAATCAAAAGGTTTTTAAAACTTAAGTTTTGGATGGTTTCAATCTACATTTGGCACATGTGGTATATAATGTTAAATGTTTCTATTGGATCTAGTTGAACTATAATTGGCATGGCATGTGAAGTAACGTTGCACAATATATATAATCAAAAAGTTTTTAAAAATCAAGTTTTGAATGGTTTCAATCTACATTTCGCATGGGATATTTAATGTTTTAATGTTGCACGATATATTATCAAAAAGTTTTTAAAACTTAAAAGTTTTGGATGGTTTCAATCTACATTTGGAACATGTGGTATATAATGTTAAATGTTTCTATTGGATAGTTGTTCACTATAATTGGCATGGCATGTGAAGTAATGTTGCACAAATCCCTTTTGGATGGTTGAAGTACATTTGGAATCTTAAGATTGCTTTTGATCTCTACATGTAGTCTTGTTTGAATGAAAAATTTTCCAATAGGAAGAACATAGCTTTTCAATGCAACTAACCATGTATCAATTGAGCTCTAATTGAAAAAAGAGTTTAAAGAAGTAGATATATGTACAAATTATCCCTTTAATTTTGATTGGAAATATAATTCTAGTACATATATATGTTTGTTGAATTTGGGTCAATGTCATTAATGCACTCAAATAGGTAGCCTTGTTGATTTATTTACATTGTGGAAACTTTTTACCAGAAAATCCAACTAGTTTTTCATCAATGCACATAGAAAAACTACTTGGAACAATTAATTGCATTCCAGAACATATCTATCCAATACAAGTAACATTTTTCATCAATGCACATTGAACATATCCGACCATTGGACAAACAAATTTTGTACTAGATTTTCAATCAGGAATAGAGATGTGGGTCAAATCCCACCAAAAGTTGGAGAAGTGCTCCGAGTCTCTTGTCTGAAAGGAATATTCATACAAAACTATATTGCGGATGATTTATTTACATTGTGGATACTTTTTACCAGAAAATCCAACTATTTTTTCATCAATGCACATAGAAAAACTAGTTCCAGTTAATTGCATTCTAGAACATATATATTGAGTACGTAAATAATTTTTCATCAATGCACATAGTAAAACTACTTGAACAATTAATTTCATTCTAGAACATATATATATATATATATCCAATACATGTAACATTTTTCATCAATGCACATGTATAGAAAAGCTACTTTCAATTGATACTAGAGCACGTGCATGTACCAAAACAATTTGTACATGTGCAAACACTTGCACAAATAACATAAGCAACTCAATTTTTAGTTGAGTACTGGAAGTTCTAAAACATATTTAATCCAAAGAGAATAAATTGTTGGACAATTCACTCAAAAAAATTCTAATGGAATTCCATCTTCAATAATCCGTTCATGATCAGATTTTGACATTTTCCATCTCTTAATTTTTGATTTTTTCTTTGATTGAACTTCTATCAACTTTATGTGTGCTGCACACACCAAGTGACTATATTGACAACTTATGGAATCAAGTTCATAGTCTTCAAAGTAAACAAAGTCTCCACTTTGATGAGTTTGTCTGAAAAAATAACCTTTCAGTATAATAGACCCTCTGTCATATTTAAATCCGTGATCATTATAGTTTTGTAATAATTTCATTTTTCGTTCAGTGCAACGCATCAAATAATACTTCACATTTTCATCGTTGTCAATAGGTGCAATTATAGCAAAAACATCTCCTGCACAATAAAATAAATTTAACAAAATTATGCATATTTAAATTTATTTCTAGATCTTTAAATCATTAGAAAGTAATTCAAATGTTACCTTCTCTAACAAGATCAAAAACTCGATCACCATCGGATGATATTGTAGTTTCCTCTGATTGCATTTCTTCAAACATTGCAACAGACATTTTTCCCTTTGTATTTAGCTCTGTATGTTTCCAATCGTTCACATACATTTTGTTTTCACAAACGTCATTGGATTTTGTGTTGTCTATCCAAACATCACAAAAACAAGAATATTTTCTTTTATCCAATGCAAACACATTTCTCGACAACTTTGTTTGAATTGAATGCAATTTTTGAGTCCCTTTTATTGTTTCAACATCACTTCCAATTGATCTATCTACGTCTTCGATCCCAATATGCCAGAAAAACCTTTATATGGAAAATTAAAAGAAGAATTTGTAAATATGATATCAAAATACAATCAAAGATAATCATTGCATGATAAATGTATAATGTTTAAAATTAGATTTCCAATATAAATTAAATTGAATGTACCTTCGCACTTCCCTTGATGGGTTAGTCTCATGGCTTAGAGCAGCGATGCACCATTGAACAACTTCTTTAGCGTTCACAAGTCGGCTTGCAGAGTGGTTCATTTGATATCTTCGAAGTGCTCGTTTTATGCATGCTCCTGCACCGTCATGTTCTCCTTTTCCATGGCTAGTCTCAAAGAAATTCCAACAATGTTTAATGCAGGTTTTCTTATGAAGACAACACAACCAAAAGAATGATCATGCAGATTTGAATTGACCTGCGCATCCGTCTGACCATATCCAATGTTCATTGAATGTTATTCCACGATTTTTCAATGAATCATAAATTTTTCCAAAATAATGTTGTACAAAACATGTATCATGTGTACGATCGTCACTGATATAAAAGTGATATTCTTTAATGATATGTCGATTTTCACTCGTGCTTTCTATATGATCAACATTTTGTTCAGCGTGTCTATATAGAATATGGACGAGCATGGAGACTTGGTTAGAATGATAGTATTCACTCTGAATTTATTTTTGTGGAACAAATGTGTAGTTTTCTGCAAAATCAATCACTGACAAAATGGTCCCTGGTGGAAAAACTTCACGAGATTTTTTGAATTTCAAGTCTTGCCATCGAGCTCTATGGGAATGCTTGGTGTATTTGTAAATTTCTGCCTCAAACTTTCTCAAAAAGTCTATCAGAAAAATTTCGTCTTCTAGTAATTCAATTCTTTTAACATTATTTGCACCTTGAATCGATGTATCGATATATTCATATCTCTTCCATTTCACTTTCATGTTGGAAAATGATTGATCATTTATATCAATACGATATTTGTTTTGAAATTTAGTCAAATTTCCACAATCATCGCATTTTTTACCACCAACACATTTCTTTTTGTAAAATAGTTCATTGCTTTCTCTTTCACATAGAATTTGAGATATGAAATCACGAATAGTGGAAGGAGGAGGTGAATCCTTCCATAATGTTCTACCGAAATCAAGGAATGTGTCATAGTATAACTCAAATTCCACATGATAACGGCAACAACAAGTGTCACGTACGGTGATAGGTTTTACATACCATGGTTTTTGTTGAACAAAAGCACTGAGTGAAACATGAATTTGACGATTCTCTTCTTTGAACTTGTTGAATAACTCTATCCGAGTGGTTTCCAAGAGATGTTTTTCATGTTCTTCGTATTGATTTCGTGCTATTCTTCTTCGCATCACATGTCTTGCAGTTGGTGAAACACGCGAATTGTTCTTCCAATATTCATATATTATTTTTTTAACATTTTCTCCAAGTCTATCTTTGTATGGTTTCCTACAAATAGCTCTCCAACAAGCGAGTTCATCATTTACATCTACTTGCAGCCGAAATTTCCGATGTTTGTGCAAAGTTTTTCGTGAGGTTCCTAATGCTCGTGCCATAGATGTTACCAAACGATTCTCTTTAGTACTTGATGAAACCATTGCCATATGTATTCCTCTACGTACAATTGAAACATCTTTCTCTCTAGATCTCTTAATTGACTTTATAGCACTACTCATATTTTTTATCACATCTTCCTTCATTTTTTATCTTTGGTTGATTTTCGAATACCCAATAGTGTCGTAGCTTCTTTTAATTTCCTTAATGATAGGAGACCTTTCAACATTTGAGCCTGAACTGTCACCCGCTCATTTAAGAAATACTTTTCAAAAATGCAGTTAACACGATATCGTATAGCATGGTTAGGTTTTTTATCTCCATATGTGTGAGTGTCAACATTTTCTAACATCTTATTATCGATAGTGATTTCATCTATACATATTCGAAAAAATAGTACATATTCAATAAATAACTAAATTAATAAATATATCTATAATTTCAATAATACGTGCATGTGTTTAATATATATTATATATATATATATATATATATATATATATATATATGTGTGTGTGTGTACATACCTTGCGATTCAATTTCTTTATTTGGATTTCTTTCAATATTTTCACCATCTTCAATCATTGGTTCAATATCTCTTTCACTTTCTCTTTCAAAATTTTGTATCTCATCATCAATGTTTTGAGGAATATCTCTATCTGTTTACATTAAACAAAATATTTTTCAAATTAGTTCATCAAATAAAAATTAAGCTTCACATTTTACACTAGGAAAATTTTAAATATATCAATAGATCATAATATTTACATTTACAGACCTGCTTCAATTTCTGCTTGAGGTTGATTTTCCTCTTCAATATTTGAGAGGGCTTCTTACTTCCTTTTGCGAGATTGTCTCGTCTCTTCTCTATGTTCCTCAGGGTCTCTTTTTCGATCATATTTTCTCTCACAAGTCCTTCGATTTCCCATGATAATAGGGTTTGAAGTTCAAAAATTAGACAATAACTCAATTAGAAAAAACATCACAAAATATTTAATTTTTTTAAAAATCATTTTAAATTTTTTGCAAAAAATACATACTCCAATCCAAAACACTTACTTTAAAAAATTCGAGAAAAAAATGTCTTATAAAAATGAAACGAAGCTCAAAAGATTTACTTCAACTCAAAACACGTACTCTAAAAAAATGTCACTTCAAAAAATGCCTCCAACTTTAAAAAAAAATGTCACTTTAAAAAATACTTCCAGAAAATGTCTTTTCGAAATTAAGCCCAAATCCATACTACCCAAAACCATTCTTTGCAAAATCAGACCGTCTCCAAGAATTCAAAATTAAGCACAAATTCATACTTTCAAAAAAAAATGAACAAAAAACATCCAAAAAAATGTATCACATACCTCCAAGAAATGTCCTTTGAATGTACGTCCAAGAAAATTCTTTAAACCCAAAACAATTCTTTACAAAATCAGTCTGCTTCCAAGAAATGCCCTTAAATCCAAACCTCCAAGAAAATTCTTTAAACCCAAACCAAGACCTTTGTAAAATCAGATGAAATGTGTGAAATGTGCGAAAATTATGAATGATTTCGCGGCAATTTATATTGCCGCGAAATGTGTTTTAGGAGGGGCTCCGTGAAATTTTCCGGCCGACGAAAAATTATACAAAAGTTCGGCCGAACTTTGATTAAAAGTTCAGCTGAACTATTAAGTCATTATACTTAACGGGCCGTCGATGCAAAAAATAGTTCGGCCAAACTTTTAATCAAATTTCGGCTGAACTAACGCGTCACCAGTTACGCAGAACTAGGCTCTGAATACGTTTCTACAACTTAGGACTGATTAAACTCCATGAAATGTTTTTAATTAACTATCAGAACCAAGACAAGCATTTTTAGAATTTAATCTACTTTCAGGAAATATAACTTTTATGGAATTTCATAAACGTTTACTAATTTTAATTAATTTTCTAATAAAATGGGTGCAAACAATTTCTGAGGGTCATTATGATTCAGTGAAATCAAAATTTCGTATCTCCCAAAATACATCGTAAAAAAAATTGAAAAAATTATGGGGCATTACATTGGTCCGTCGTCTCTAATGGGTAGCTTTTCTATTTTTAGTTTATAACTTATATGTTAATAAATTTGTTGCATCGCGAAACATATCCAAAATATGCAGTTTTTCGTATTGGACCAGTTCAAAAAATTCTAGTAATTATGATATGCATCCATTGGCTTTGTAAATATGACGAAACCAAAGTAGACTCTGTCTAGATTGTTTTAACACGTTTTGTTTTCTAAAAAACACAAATTTTCAATGAATACAACATTGTGTCATAACATGACTTCTTATGAATCCTTTGATTGTTAAGAAACACACACTCAAAGAAATGCTAAGTTGACATATCAAATCTGCATAAAAAAATTTCAAAAAATAAGTAATCGAAAGCTAACAAAATTTCTGACAACTTTTATTTTTATCGCAAAATGAAATTCTAAACAGAAAAATTGTTATAGTTTGCAGAAAGTTGAACCGAAAAAAATGAAATTTTTTTCTCGAAAAAGGGCAAAAAGTGTAACCCAACTTCACATTTTCACCCAGACATTGGTGAATGTGAAATGGTTAGTTTCGGTACTTATTTTTTGCATATCACATTAAAAATCCAGTTCCTCATAAAATCCTCGCCTCGTATACTCGACCACCATTACAGATGATTACACCACATTTGGTTTAGACATTTACTTAGGCAGGTAGGGTGCCCCTATCCCCTAAATCTCTATTGAGTAATATGGTTGGATCTTCTTTATTCTATGATATTAGTTCCTCTCTTTCGAGTCCTCTCTCTCTTCCTTCCTCTCTCTCTCTCTCTCTCATCCTCTCACTATATCCCTCCCTCTCTCCTTCTCACTCTCCCCCTTCCATCTTTATGTCACTCTCTCCCTCTCTTACCCTTATCTACCTCTCTCACTCCTCTCCCTCTCTCTCTCTCTCCATTCCTTCTCTCCCCTCTCATTAAGTTTATGTCCATCTCTCCCTTGTGACTCCCCCTATTTCTCCACCTCTATCACTCTCTGTCTTTGTTCTTCCTTCTCGTATATATCTAGAGTTAATATATATCATCATATATTAATATATATTATACTATAAAAAAATGAATATTGTATTAATCCAAATTTATTAAATTTAACAATATTAATAAATATAATATATTAATGCTAATATCATAATTAATAATAATATTGATATTGATATTTTAATATTTATATTAGGCTTAATAACTTTTTTTTCATGGTATTAATAATAATTTGGCCAATGGTATTTGGTTCAAAGGCTTCACCTAAATAAAACCTCTTTTTTGAGTGTTCGTAAATATAAAGAGGATTGTGGAGTAAATATAAAAAAAAAAATTTATTTATTTAACATATTTCTGGTTAATTTATATTTTATTTATTTACCATGGTATTTGGCCCTTAGGCTTTGTATAATTATATGTTGATTTCTAATCCTATTTGATATATTTTTATTTGTTTACCATACTTCTTTATACCTCTTTTATATTTATTTATTTACCATACATCTTTTATAAATATGATATTTGGCCCATGGTATTAAAATGGTATTTTTCCCATAGGATTCACCTAAATAAAACCTCTTGTTTGAGTTTCATTAAATATAAATAGGTTTATGGAGTAAATATAAAAAGAGGTTTTATTTATTTACTATAATATTATTTTGTTACGTTTATGTATCTGAACTTCTATTTTAAGTTGTATGTACTTCAAACCCCCAATATTTTATGTAGAAAAAAAAATGATAATTCATTGTCTGTACTTCAAACCCCCAATATTTTACGTAGAACAAAAGATGATAATTCATTTATTTTTCAGGATTTCAAAAAGAGAATGCTCACGATGATGCCATGAGGTTTTGTTGTTGTATTTTTTGAAATGACAAACATTAAATCATTGATTTTAAGTGGAAAACTTGAAAGAAACAAAACATCAAGGTTGCTACAATGGTGAGGGGAGATTTTGATCCAAATAACCTTTTGCAAGTTGATATCCCCACTGAGGTTCTGTGCACAAACCCTACATCTTGTATTGCAAGTTGATATCCCCACTGAGGTTCCGTGCACAAACCCTACAACTTGGATTTTTTTACTTGCATATAATATCTGTAAAGTAATTATTTTGTGGTGAGTAAAAAAACCCTAATTTCTTTTAGTCTTAGTTTTTCCTAATTGAAATATTAATTGTGCTTTGTTTCCTTCAGTAAAACCTAATTATGCTTGGTTTCCATGAATAAAAATTTAATTTAGTTTTGTCCTTGTGAACATTAGTTGCCAGTTAAAGTGAAGCATGAGTTTGATTCTCTTTACAAATTTGTTTACCCAAATTCTTGAGTAGCATAATTTTTTGAGGGAAATGAAAATATTCACATGCATACAATATATTTTCTACATTCTACAAGAAGGAAATTTGCCTTGATGAAGATATCATCATTTGAACATTAAGTTGCTTAAATGAATATGGTCGATTTCTCACCCCAAATCCATAGACCATAATAATGGTTTATAAGATTGTCTCATAAACTATTGAGAAATCACTGCATGCAGCCAACATATTGTAAGCATCTGATCACATTTGGAGATATCTCACTTTAGTGATGCATTGATGGCTCATGTTTTTTTTTAGTATTTTTCCATGAGCATTAAACCCTTAATGTATTTTTTATTGTCTTTTGCAGGTTCACTTCTTAGGAGCATAATACCATAGTTTACAATTTGTCTTCTTTGTGTATTCTTCTCAAATACATAGAGTATACTGAGATTCCAGGATTTAAAAATATTTAAAAATATTTCATTTCTTTCAACTGAATATACAGAGAGATTTGTGCCTTATAACCTTTTTTTAGTTTGGTTTTAAATAGATTTTGTACTTTTACTTTTGTGGAGACATAGAAGCATGTTATTTTAAGCAATGGAATTTATTTTCCTACAACATGACATGTATGATTGAGGAGTGTTCTTCAACTGAACAAGCTAACAAGTATATTATTGTTCTTGAACCTTGAGACTGTAAACCATGCCACAATCATTCACTCATGATATGGAAGCCCAAATCAAATACCTTTATCCACGAAGAGACTTGTTTCTCTACAAAATTAGGAAACTTGGGAACATCTCTAAATTTTCAATGATGGCAATATTCTACGAATGCATTGTTAAAAATTAGAAGAACAACTGCTACAGTATAGAGAAAATACTATTAAATTTGTTTTTCACCCATCTAATAGAATGGGTAACATCTATATTTTTGAAATTTACTTCAAAGAAGTATATAGTCAAAATGCTTGAAACTATCATTTTTGGTAATGCTTGACTATTAGGTTTCTAGAAAAAAATAATGAGGGGCACATCTATAAGATGTTGCAAGGATTTAGTAGAAACTCCAAAACTATAGTCTCCCTACATATCCCTTGTTTTTGTAGTAAAAGGAAAATTGAAATAAATATTGTAGTATATTGTCTAGAAGTTGTTCAATGCATAATATATAATATCTCAAGGATTTTTTAAATATTCCTTCAAGTTAAATTAAATATAAAAAATTATAAGTTAGAACCATAGATATGTGGCACATAGTTATTTATGTTTAAATCTTATGCTTTAGTTTTTCTATGTGACTGGGTAGGGGATGGGGGGGTGTCGAGTAATCTCGAATTTTTTATTTTCATCTTAGTTTTCTTTGTCTAATAAACTCATCATAATAATAGATATTTTTAGGAGGTACGTGCATGCTAGCCATGAAGGAATTATTTTCTTCTTGAAAGATGCCAATAAATTAGAATCTTTCATGGTGCCATTTTCAACACATTAGCCATCATTAGCCATCATTAAATTTAAATATTTCTTGGTGCTTCTGGAAAGTATTATTCTTGTATGTTTCATGTTTAGTGTTGAGAGTCGTGTTTGGAATATGTTTCATATTGAGTTATGTGAGTTTGTTCAACTATGTATTGGTTGTTATTAGTATCGATACAAGCATGTATTTCATGTATCATTCATGTATACTCTCATACTTATAATGGAAATGATATATAGAGTTATGTATGCATTGAGAGAGAGTCATGTGAGTCATGATTCAACCATATATGGGCTTATTGATGTCATTGTACAGCCATGTATTATCAACTTTGTAGCCATGTAATAAGCCTATGAGGCCATGTAATTTGTTGCATATATTTTTGTCATAATATTTGGTCCATGCGGAGTAGCCTCTTACATGTAGCAATGAGAAATTGATAGTGATATATATCAGTTTACATTTATCCATGGAAATGTTTTCTTTTAGTGGAGTATGGTTGGTGATACTATTGTGACCTGTCATTATGATTTTCTACTACCATGTCTACTTCAGAGAGAGTTGCATCTAAATAGTCATTATTTTTGTTGATGTATGATTTTTTCTGTTGTTGGATAGTACATTATGGAGATGATGTATTTGATGTATACTTTCATTAATGATGGCTAATGTGTTGAAAATGGTACCAAGAAAGATTCTAATTTAATTTTCCCTTGAATTAAATTAGAATAAGATTGTAATTCTACATCACATGACAACTTGTACGAGTTAACCAAGTTATTTTGACTTATTTGGTTCAATTAATTCGAGTTGAGGGTCTTACTTGAGTCATGTAGAGTGGCTCCTACAAAATAGGATCCATGGTTGAGTTTATTTTGAGTTGTAATTAATTAACTGAGTTTATCTGAAATAAAGTTAGTTTAACTAGTTCCAACTATTGGAGGAACTAGTGAGAGGTCAAAGTGTGGAACTTGAAATTTAACCACATGTAGTGAGCAATCATACAACTGATAAATCATCCATAAATAACTCGTGCATGTCAGATCATAGAAAGACCCAGTTGAGATTGGAGTTCAAGGGCACTGTACTATCAGTTGTATAATCATCCAAATTTTACAGGTGGTGCATGCAATCAGAGGAAGGCCCTAGATGTATTATGCAATTCCAATTGGAAATTTCCTTAATTAATAGGGGCTAATTACCCAAGGAAATAGGGACCCAGGTAGGAAAAAATTGATTAAGTATTGGCCTAGGCTTGTCTAGGAAGCAGTAAGACAGATAGAGATAGTGCAAAGTTTTCTCCAGTTTGAGAAAAGAATTGTAATCTTCTCATATTTTCTGACTAATGAAATATACATATAGCATGGTTTTTAGATGTGGATTCCCCAGGAAATCATTGTGCAATGTGTGATTGAAATTATTTCTCTTTGATGCTTCATGATTTCAAGGTCGTTTAAATTGGTTTCCGCAATTGGTAAAGTAGATTCAATTCTATTGTTTTAGAATATTACAATTAGCAGTTTAAATCTACATGGATTTTCTACATGGTATCGGAGCTTAAATCACTATAGAAGATAAGAATATGAGTTTGTACTTGGAGGAGGAACAATTTTTTCATATTTCTTCTCCAGAGCTAGCCGCAGGATCAGGATGGTTTTCTCTGGTCTGAGTTCGAGTATGCCCTTGAGGGTATCTCAAATTACATTTCCTCAAGAGACCAAATGGAAGCAGTATTGGAGGAAAATGGATTGAAGGAGTTCATTGATAAGGACATCCAAAAACTAGTTGCATTCGACCAACAAATTATCTCAACCGTGATCTTTCCAGCCTCTGTACACTTTTCTATACCTTTTTCACTCACCTGAACCTCCCAAGTTGTCAATATAATTGTATATTAATTGCAAAAGAGCATCTAACATGGTTTTTAACTATATTTTTGTGTCTGCTGTTTGATTTAGATTTTGCTCATCTAGCTGCGGAATCTTGCCACTTTCCGCAGCTGCTGCAACTTTCCGCAGCCATTTTGTGAAACTCTATGTTACAGGTGTCTACAGGAAAAACGAGCCACATGGGCAAGTCAGAAATGATGTGGACATGGATCGTGTCCTATTGGCTCGAGAAAATTCATCTAAAGAGGCTGCGGTCAAAGGTGTCCAAATGGAAGTCAACCGTAGAGTCCCACGGTGACAGGACTCTGTTTCGTGTCACGTGAAGATTCATATGGCCGTTTCTGAGTTGCGGGGGACAAATCAACATTTGTACACCACTCCATAGCCGAATTCAAACATCCACTCCTCATAGATTTACTCTTTAATACGACCATGATCCTAGATCTGTCGACGTAATGGTCTACGTGTTCTCCATCAGCATAAACTTTAGGGAATCAGTTGTATTTCCTTTGTTATAAATAACGCGTTTGTATATGCATATTAGATTAGTCTCTGTTAGTTTTTATTAGTCTGCTCTGTAATGTAATTACGTTGCACTTGTGCCGTAATATCACCTTTCTGTTATGACTGCATTTTAATATAAGAAGATTGTTTCCAAACGTAATTCGTACTTGAAGATTGTTGCCAAGGCTGGTGTAGAGGGCCCCTACACTTGCCAAGGTTCTGTGCATTATTGTATAGTTCTTGTTTTATTTCTTTAAAGCTCATTGTGTCATAATCCATTCACATGTTTATACATTGCATCTTTCATGGTATATATGCTTCATTTCTGTTTATAATCTTTCATGCTTTCCATTTTACTTCTGTCTTTCATGTTTTATATTATTGATAACTGATCAATGTTCTTGTTTCAGGTTATAAATAGGCAGCCCGGGCATTTGCATAACTTTTTGACTAATGACATGGAATTAACATTGTTCTGCTGCTAATTTGTTTTTCTTAGTTTCTGTTTAATTTCTCGCATCGCTGTTGCATTTGGGCTTTTTCTCATTTGTTTCGTGAGTTAAATTTAGATATATTAAACTGCCATAACATCTTCGCCATTTCCAAGAGCCACAAATGGATCGATGGTGAGGAATTGAATTATGAATGTGTAGTTTGGATATTAGTTTCCCTATCACATATAAAAAAAAGGAACTTGAAGAGCCACAGAGGCAGGCAAAAGAGCTTTCGTGTTTTCATTTATAACGTGTAGTTTGAACAATGTGTAGTTTGATATTAGTTTCTCTCGGAGAAGTTAGAAATATTAAATTGTGCATGACATCTTCGCTATCTCCTCAAAGCCACAAATTGGATCATGGTGAGGGATTGAATTATGAATGTGTGGTTTGATATTAGCTTACTTTCTACAAGTTAGATATCAGTTACTCAAGTTGTTTATGGTTACTTCCGAAAATCATAGCTGGACTAATGATGAGGGATCAGAAGACAAGTTGATGTAATTTGATTTGGATTTACTTTGTTGCAATTTTGGATTTCTTTAAGCATAGTTTCTTTTGTGTTTAGACAGCAGCAAGAATAGTTTGGTTTTCATGCTCAATAGTTCACTGTTTTGATTTATTAGACTAGCAACACCTTTTCATTTCAGCAGCACATTTTCATTTCCTTTCAAGTTTTGTCATTATATGTTTCAAATTCCTTTTTAAGTTTCAAGTTGGTAAATCATTATAGAGGATATCATTTCCTTGAACAAACATAACCATACTTGTTTTTATTTTAGAATTTCCATCTCACCTTAGAAAACCAAAAACGACAAAAAGTTAAGAAATAGGTTATCTTGCACATATAGTGCGCCGCACTTCATCAGCTTACGAATCCCGGATTGATAAATTAATGTAGCAATTTATGACACACTAAATTGACCAAACACGACCCACAGGCACTGTCAAAGTCGAAGAAATGCATGTCAAAGGCCAGAAGCATTCAACTGGAAGGAGTTCGAGATTATATCATCTCGAACCTCCATGGAAAAGAAACTCCATGTGTAATCTGTAAGGCCTTAAAAATTTGTTTCAGAACAACAGTGACCACAGGAAGCTGGCACTAAAGGAAAACCTCAGGAAAATCAATATGGAGAAGGTTGACACAATACCAAAGTACTTGCCCAAGTTTACCCAATATTGGGATGAGCTTTGATGTTTTGGGAGTGTTTGTGGTCTGACTTGGTGCAAGAAGATTTTTGGAGAAACACTAGAGATGGATCATCATCAAAGCATGATGATGAGGAGAACTATGCCTTGGATGGAAAGGCAAAGAAATGGAAAGGGAATTCATCCCATTCCAAATCATATTTTGGTCAGCCAAGAAAGAAGAAGGACTTGTCGAAGATTAAATAATTTCACTATCACGAGCTAGGACAGTGTGCCACGAAGTGTCCACACAAGAAGGTCAAAAATAAGCCCTCAGAAGGAGAGGTAGGTGAAGCACTTGCGTCACAATTCAAGTTGGATTTTACCCTCATTGCATGCATGGTGTCATTGTTGATGAGTAGTTCATGGTACCTAGATAGTGGAGCCTCATTCCATATGATTGGAAACAAAAAGTTCTGTAGCAACCTAGAGGAGAAGGACCTCCTGATGCACATTGATATGGGAGACGATGGAAGGTATAGCACGACCGACATCGATATTGTTACTTTTAATACGGAGTTTGGTTCTCCTCTCACATTGAAATATGTTATGAATGTTCGAGGTTGAAGAAGAATTTAGTTTCAGTTGCTATGTTGGAAGACCGTGGCTAAGATGTGGTGTTTAGAAAAGGAAAGGCATTCCTTTGTCACATAGCCATGGGACAAGTGAAGAAGATCAGAGTTTGGGTTAAGAGCCTCTACAAATTGGATGTAGAAGATTGTGTTGCTCTGAGTATGAAAGCAGAGAAGGTGTAGAGCCGAGACATCAGTGAGTTATGGCATAGCAAATTGGGCCATCTATACCATGAAGATTTTAATATCATGCAGCAGATTTCTATAGGACTTCCCAAGGGTGCACTTGAGCAGTGTGATACATGCAAAGGGTATACATTAGGGAAGTACACCAAAGCCACATTTCATGATAAGGACATTTGAGTGCAAGTGATCCTTGAAAGAGTTCACTCAGATGTGTGTAAACCATTATCGATAGCCTCCACGGCCAAGCATAGGTATTATGTGACTTTTGTAGATGATTTTTCATGCAAGTGTTGGATATTCTTCATGCAGAAGAAATACCACACGTTCCCAAAATTTTGTGAGTTCAAAACACTTTTTGAAAAAGACACAGGAAGGAAAGTGAAGGATATCAGGAGCGATAATGGTGGAGAATATGTGTCGAATGAATTCAATAACTTTTGTGCATCATAAGGATTTAGACGGGAGTTAATAACACCCATAACCCACAACAGAATGGGGTTAAAAAAAGGAAGAATAGAATCATTGTGGGAGCTGAACGGGTGATGTTACATGATCAGGACCTACCGTTGCACTTGTGGGTGGAAGAATTGATCCTAATTTATGCAGGAACACAATAATACATAGAAATAAACATAAACACAGAGATGCAGTGGAAATAATATTTCATTTCATTAATATCAAATAACATAAATATGCTTACATACATAATGGAAATATACTAGCTAGGGCACCGGTAGCATATCTCTGAGAAGAGATGTGGTGGCTACATGCCTCTGAACTTTGTTAAAATGAGGCTCAAAGGCCTAATTATTGTTTAGAAATAATGAAAACCCCTAAACATCCAAAAACCTAACCTTAGGAGATGAAGCGCAAAAATTATGGGCCCCGTTTGGGTAAATTGGTACATCAATCTTCCCAGGGACGTAACTTTGGCATATGATCTTTGTTTGACACGCTCAATGCCTCATTAGAAAGATATATCTAAGGAATAAAACTTTTTATTTACCAAAAAAATGTCATTTAGGGCCTCAAAACGGCTCTGGAAGTTCCGAACTCGAAAAACTGCTAAAAATAGTAAGTTGTGTTGAAATTAAAAAATTGAAAGAACTAATGGTGGGGGTTCAAATGGAATAGGTGGGTGGCCACCAATATCCACCTAGATCATTAGGGCCTCAAAACAGCTCTGGAAGTTCAGGACCCTAAAACCTTCTAAAAATAGTAAGTTGTGCTGAAAGTGAAAAACTGAAAATCGATGGTGGTCGTCCAAATGGAATAGGTGGGTGGCCACCAATATCCACCTGGATCATTCCTCACCCCTTAGGAAGAAATGGTCCCCATTGCGTTGAGATCCTCCATGAGATGAGGCAAATTCTGTTGAAGTGGGTATTGGATTTGTCGAAGATGTCATGGACATGTGGGCAGACATGTTGGATGCATTTAGTAAATTTAGTTTCTTTATCAGCCTCAAACAGTACATGTGTGGATTATTTTTGTGTGGTCACATGAGGTATGGAAATATTAGGTGGAAGTATGCTTGGGGTTAGATCAATGGAGTGCTTGACCTGACAGTGTAGAGGAACCCATGTGGGCGAGGAGAAAATGTCCTCGTATTCCTCCATGCCTTTGTCCATCTGCTGCTACTCTATAGGGGAGCCCTATTTCGAGGTTGTGGCCACGATATTCTTCTTTCCTAGTGGCATAATGGTAATTAAAATAAATTTCCTAGTTTGGGAAATAATCTTACTGCGTTGTTTTGTAGTAGTCAAAGAGATGGCAGGAGGCGGTACTACCTCCGGTATCCTGTACAAGTTATTTTCCAAAGTAATAATAGCATGAGACATAGACTCATACACAACATGTCACCTCCACAAGTATGGTTGGCCCAATAATACATCAGACACATCAAGAGGAGCAACATCACACAGTAACTCATCCATGAATGGCTTGATGTTGTACGGAAGGCAGCAATGCTGGCGAACGCAGAGATCTCTTCCTTTGTGACTCCACCCAATAGTATACATCTGCAAGTGTGCTATGGTCGGTAGGTCGAGCCACTTCATGGCCTTTACTGAAATGAGGTTCTTTTGGATTCCACTATCGACAAGGAATTGCAGTGGAGAACCCTTCACCCACATTTTTGAATGGAAGAGGTGCTCCCCCTCCTCTTGATCCTCAGGATCCTCCCCCTAGATCTTGGTGGTGGAAACAATGGCACTAAGATCCACATCAGTGATCTGCTTCCCTTTTTCATTTCCCTTATCTATTTATGAATCAGGATTAAAACATGCATCTGATTCGGGTTCCTTTAGTTCAGCCACCAACGACTATTTGGCTCGACACTAGTTTGTGCTATGAGTGGGGCTGTTATGAAATTCACACCATTTCCCTGTGTCCTTCTTTGCATTTGTGGATTTTTTCTGAGTCACCACTCTTTTTCCTTTCCCCTTGTTCTGTAGTTCGGGGATGCCTTTCCCTGGCTTTGGATTTGCGGATCCAAAGTCTTGCTTCTTCTGCTTAAATTTTTTTCTCGATCTTGGCAGCATAGTGATACGTCGTGTCAAGTGATGTAATGTCGAGGAACTCCATTTCCTCCTGAATGTATCTGTCTAGATAGATGTGGTAATTGATCACCAAATGTCTCTTTGAATCTTTAATACTCAGCTTTGTGCGTAGGGTATGGAACAGATTTGTCAATTCGTGCACATCTTGATCCCTTTGTTGTCGCAGCGTGGTCCATTGGATGTACTTGTCCTCATAGCTCCCCATAGGGTAATATTTTTCCTTGATGCCGTCTCGAAATGAATTCCAAGTGGATGCGGCCTGTTAGCTCCTCGTAATTCCAGCAGATTGGTGAGACCAAAACTGCAGAGAGAACACTTGAACCACTTTGGGATTCTAGGATCTATCCCTCCTGAATCTGAAGAGGGATCTCTCCAATAAGTGTGAAGATTGATTTATCTTTAAAGCTTGTGTGGTATGATATTAGGCTAGTTATTAAGAATAAGGGTTTTGTTTTTTTTTGGATGGTTGAGCATGATTATTAGTTGAGTGGAAAGTCCTAAATGGAAAGAGTTTCAAAGCTGTGAAGTTGCAAGAAATCGGGACAAGCTTTAGCTGATTAGATAGATATAATGCTGGTTTTTTGTCCATTGGGCTATGGAGTCATAATAGGGCTTTAATTGTGCAACAATTTCAAGAGTGGTCCAAGGGGCAAGTCATCTATATCACAAGATCATTGAGATTAAATGATGGTATGGAAACAATAAAGGTGTTGGAGGGGTGGAAACAGACACTAATGTCCAATAGGATTTAACAGTCTGTCCAAACAAGAAAATCCTTTTAAGCAACTGTTTAAAACCAACCAAAGGGCAGGGCTCACGATAAACCTCTTTGGACAAGCTCGTATTAAAGATAAATCAAGAGACAAAAAATCCAGTAATCCACATAATTACTTTCAGAAAGTATGAAAATAGATAAGATAAACAAAGTGTAGCCTAAGATCAGATAAAATACTTTCAAATCTAGTCTGCTTTCAGCATACACTTAGGGAAATTTCCAGAATTACCTTTGGAGGAAGAAGCTAGAAAACAGGGCACACCATCACTTTTCTAGTCTAATTTTACTAATAAAATAATGAAAATAACATTCAAGAACAATCTTTAAAGTAAACAGTAGGAAGAGGGAACGCCAACATTCCTAACGCTTGAACTGTATTGAATCATTCTTAAATAAACAAATTGGAGGAAAACATTGAGATAAAGCTTATTAGTCAGAGAAGGGTACTGTAAACAGTAAATACTAACTCTATGCTTGTTGTTCTTTATCATAGAATAATTGACAAAATGGCGTACATAAGAGGAAAACAATAACACAGAAAGAAGCACTTCACCAGTGATATAGACCAGCATCCCAAGAATCAGCTTGTATATTGATGTCAATCCAGTTACAATCTTCAAGTCCAATGTTTCAGTTTAGAAATCATATTCACTTCTCAGCCTAACTTATTTAATCACAAACAGAGCTTCAAGAGCCTTTGAACACTATTTACAAGTAGAAGTTTCAAGCACAAGTATATTTCAAAGTTCTGCAACCAACCCTTTACAATGAGCTCCTCAATAAAATTTTATAGGAAAATGAGGAGGTCGAAAGAGATAAAAGATCTACTAAGTTCAATTAATACAGTTAATGCTTCTCGGCCTTTGAGGGGCTCAATGGAGAAGTTTACAGATAATTTCCTATATTAATTGGTTTACATTAAATTTTAAGCTTGTTGGAAGCTTTTGTTGACTTTAAGGCTCTATGTCATCTTTGCAATATCTCTGTTTCGCTTGAAATAAATATTCGGCTGTATTGAGGAAAATATCCTCTGTTTCTGGTCATTACTCAGCCTCTGTTTAATGCTTTGAGGCTACAGGTGGCATTAGGTAGCTGAGAAGAATCAGTTAGCCTCTGATGTGGCAGTGGAGGCTTTCTCTGTATGATAGATATTTCTGACTTTTCATTAAACACTATTAATTTGTTTTGATTCTGTGTATTAGGCTTAATCAGGCCTAAACTCTGTCTTATGCTCTTTAACTGTGGTTAATTTTATGGATTAGGCTTTTGATTGTAAATCTTAGCCATAATCCATCCCAAACTATGTAATCAATGTTTAATTCTTAATCTCTACTGTGTTTGGGTCTTCGACACTGATACTCTCTGCATGTTTAAATTTGGTTGTGTCTTGTTGATGTGAAGGTGCACAGAGGGTTTATATGGCATCAGTGCTCATGATGCACTGATGAAACGCAATATGGAACCCTGTAGATGGATATCCTTTGATAAACGAAATTCCAGAGGATCGTCATCCTTGGCTTTCATTTTCCTTTATAATCTTTTGAAAAACATTAAAAACCTGCATAAACCAAAAAAATAGTTATGAAATCCTACGTTATTGGGTAAAACTGCTTCTGAGGTTAGGGTTTAGAGCGTGGCCATTGGATGACAGCATCCAACAGTGGAGATTGCACGTTGTGGTTCAAAGGAGGCAGTTGGGAGACGGTGGGAAAAGTTAAGTCAGATCCGTCAATCTCGCAAAGATCAACGATCAGGAGAGACGGGGGAATTATAATGGAGAATGGCCGCTTTATAAAGAAATGGACGAAATACAAAGAAAATAGGCGATAAATCCTTTGGCGGAGGAAAATGCATTGAAAGGGAATCTGGGGTTTCTTGAATGATTGCGGGCCGTTGGATTAGATTAGCCCAATGAGATCAAAGGTTAAGATTGATCTAAGAAAACCCTTGGAAGAAAAGCGGAGGGCGATAGTTCAAACGCGATATTGAATAGGGACCGTTGATCTGCAGAGATCAACGGTCGACAAGGAACGCGATGGGTCATAGTGTAAAATAGGGAAAGTAGTTTAAGGTGGAGAAACCAGTGGTATTGCGTAGCAAAATGGGAGATAGGCGGTTTCACCTTTTTGAACATGATATGTGTTAGAGCCCACCACATGGCATTCTGAAACCGCTTACATCATGTAATTTTTAGGAATTAACGGTCGGGCATAAAGTGACATGAAACTGTGCGTCTGTCGTTAGATCTGGGTCGTCAGATCGAACGGTGGGGAGTGAGCGCGATATCGACAAGATGCGTGGGCGGATAAGAGGTAGGGTGGTTTTAATATGGGTCGTCCGATTAGGGGATCAATGGCAGAGATCAAATCTGGGGTTTAAATGGAAAAAAAATAAACAAGGTGGAGAAAGGGTTAATATGGGTCGTTGATCTGTAGAGATCAACAGCTGAGATTGGCCGAAAAATATTACACAGCGGGGTATATTAATTTTAACCAAAATCGGGAGGATTGATCTGGACCGTCGGATCTTGACACGTGGACGGCCCAGATGCAATCGGAGCTTTGCGATCAGTGGGGGCATTGACAGACGAGCGTTGATGTGATTGACTGTGGGTCATCGATCTAAGGATCAGATCGACGATGGAGGATGAATCAGAGGTGGCCAATCAGAAGGGGGGTAAAAATGCACCAATGTAAATCTCTGATGCGAGGTTGCGCTGGCCATTGATTGGTCCAAGATCAACGGTCGGGAATGGGTTTATCCAATGAACGGGTGGGACCCTTATAACATATGAAAATCAAAAATTTATGAAATACAAAGGTTTTTCGTCTTCGGGGAGGGTTTTATAATGAGGCTTGGCACCCGATTGTGAGGCCTCAGGGTATATGCGAAAGGTTTAAAAGAACCGGGGTTTTAAACATATAAAGGGCCCATCGCATCGAAACAATGGTGCGGGCCTTTTCAATATACCCATTTAGAAAAAAGTCTGATGCAAGAGTGTATGGACCGTTGATCAGGAAAACAAATCAACGCTCTTTTTCATTAAAAAACATGAACCAACGGGTTTTAATATAAACATAGCAAAAGTGGGTTTTATGATTTTACAAAGGAAAAATAAAATCAGGAATGGTTTATTTCATTGTTTAAGCACCCGATTGCGGGCCTTTTGGTCTATATGAAGCGGCAATGTGATCGAGGGTTTATATAGAAAGGGCAAATCGCATCGGAGGTCTTAACATAACAAATAGTCTTGTGTTGGCCGATTGCTCCGATGCGATAAGCGCCAAATGGGTTTATGCTTGGTTCCAGTGCTAGGGCATATGTGGGGAAGTGGTTTAGGACTTAGCCCAAAGGGCTTAAGTCTATAGTTAAAAAACTTATTTTTCACGAATTTTTCAAGGTTTTTTGATGGATTTAGGGGTTTCAGTAAGGTTTAAAAATGAGTTTTAAACCTTATAAAGGGTTTTTCGTGAAGGGGAAAGGGGAATAAAATGAAAAATGGAGGAATTTTACAGGAAAAAAGGGGGGAAAAGAAGTAAAATGAGGGAAAAATGGGGATTTTTGCAGCAGTCTTTTCGTCATGAAAACAACAAAATTTTTGAGTTAAAAAGGGAAATAGCAGTGAAGATTTTAAACAAAGGGCAAGATGTCTTCATAAGACTTCAAGAGATAACAATTTTTTGCAATAAAACTTGTTTCTTGAAGGCCTCAAAAATGATTTAGCCACCATTTGATATGAAAATTTTTATAGGTGGCTAACAGTGGCTCCACATGGGGATGGTGCCTTCTTGAAGGCATCAAGAACTTCAAACTTGCATTCTCTACGGGCTGATCAGTGCCTCATCCATTGGGCTGCAACCTTCCTTTACTTGAATGATCTTCTTCTATTTTCAAAATGTTAGCAACCATGGAAATCAATGGAATTTCATCACCACAAGGATTGGATTGGATTGGATATTGGATGGCATAAAAGGCAAGCTGCACATAGATATTATTTTGCAGAAAATTAAATCAAAATGGAAGGCTTAAGATCTGAAAGTTCTCAGCACGGCCTTCTCTTTTCTTTAGCTTTGTTTTTTAGTTTATTTGAGTTGTTTTTCTTTGTTCTCTGGCTCAGATTTTGGGTTCATTAGAACCAGTCTACTTTTGTCTTTGACTCATGGTTTTAAACAGATTTGAGTCATTCTTCTCTTGAAAACTGAGGTTCAAATTTTGAGCTTGTTTGAACCTTTAATTTCTAGCCTAATCTACCTAACTGATAAGCCAAGATTAATCTGTTTGGAAAATCGAATTGACTAACCTATCAGCAGTAAATTTAAAACTAATTAGTCATGATTAGGCTGCATGACTAACTAGAAGTGTGTTTTTCAAGAGTGGCATTTGAGCTTGCACACTTTCAGATTTTGTTTCTCTTTTTTGGTATGGGGTTGTACCTTTCTTTTTTTTTATAATCTGCCCTCTTTTCTCTTTTCATTGTTTTTGTATTTTTTATTTTTCTTCGAAGACAAAAATCAACAACTATCTAATTGCCCAAAACTGAGCTATATTGACATTTCTATCTTAACCTATTCTAACTTGGATTATTTACATTTATCATATGATACAAAAGTGCCAATGTAGCCAGTTGAGTAGTGTGAAAAAGAAGAGGAAACTCTAGTTGTTTATCAGGGGTATCCATAGTACATTTTGGAGATTAATCTCCAAAACCAAAACTATCACAGAAGGTGATAGCTTTTCCTACATTTGGCTCATGCGAAGGATCCATGCTTGATAATTTGAGCCAGTTGGGACTTCCACACACTTTTCCAAAGGATCAACAAAGAAAAGATGAAGGTTCTCTTCCTTTTGACTCTCCATGTCTAGTAGATTGTCTACTATTCCAAGACTTCATCTTTGAGGACTTCGTTGTCAATATGTGGCTTGGAAGTATCATCATCCTTAACCTGCAAAATGGAAAACAGTGAAATATCTTTTTTCTTTAAATATATGCTTACTTCTTATATAAATTTAGGTTCTTCGAATGGAAAATTGATATTAATGAAGGGAGAAGTTTCTTATTGAAAAGATGTTATATCCTCAGTAGGATGGTCTTCTATTTGTTTTTATCCTTCAAATTTTTTCCAGTATATTTTATTATTTGGAACAGCAGGTCTGAATTTTTCTTGAATTGTATATTGTTTTCTCTCCCAAGGTCTCAAACATGTACTAGCCACAAGGGTTAATCCACTAGCAAAACTGTTTTGGTCTTTAGGAACAAGGATAAGTTGGAAATATTTAAAAGATTTCAATAAATATATGGTATCATCCTTATAAGATTTAATTCTGGAATGTTTAACCATGCATTCTTCTTTGACTTTCCTAATTACCAATTTTTCATTTCCACGAACTGTTATCTTCTGGGCTCCTGATTTCTTCAATAAATGTAGGCCTAAGAGAAGTGCCTCATACTCTACTATGTCAGTTGTGCATTGAAAATTAAATTTGTATGAATGGGCTTCAGAATAATTGTTTCCTATATTTTAAAGCCATATTCCTGCACCTGCATTAGTTTTAGTACATGACCCATCAAAATTCATATTCCAAAGAGGACTAGTTTCAGTATTGTCATTAATTTCCTTACTATCCTCTTTGTCTTGAGTGCCATTGGATTGTTCTATGGAATAGGCACCATGTTCATGATTGTCTTGTTTGGATGATAGTTTATAGGGTAGCTTCTTGCTTAGTATTTGATCAATCTGTTCTTCTATCAAAGGAGAGGTTTTTCTTTTAGCATAAACAGAAATAGAGCTACCCTGTTTCTTACGACCAACAAATGAACTTTCTGCATCTTCATAAAAAATTTCTCTAAGTGAATGAGCAAGAGTGATGGTTTTGCAATAAGTTTCAGAGACTGACTGTTTATTAATAGTCTGATCTATCTCTTCTTCTGTCAACAGGGAAGAGGTTTCTATGTTCCTATGTACAGAAGTACAGTAGTTCTTTGTCTCTTGTAAAGGCTGATTTTGAGGCTGGATGTTTTCTTGAGCCTCTTCTAGGGGATCTTGACTTGTGCTTGCAAGGAAACTTTAAGGATTTTCTATTTTTTCCCAATCTTCTTGTGTAAAAAATTCCTCATGATCGTTATGATATTTAGTTTGTATATTAGTTTCATGAGTCGTTTTTTCTACATTATCAGGATGCCACTCTTGTTGTATAATATGAACTGAGTTATAACACAAAGGAAGGTTTTCTATATGTGTCAGTGTCTCCTTAATTTTAGATTTTGTGTTTTCCAAATGGCTACTTGTTTCCTCGAAGCACTGCTCACTATTATTATCTGCAATTTGGTTGTGAAGATCTCTTATCAGCATAGTACAAGACATAGGAAGGCAATCAAAAATCTCTTGACCACCTCCTTTATTGCTTCCTTTGTAAGTTTTCTCATCATTTTCTATAAGGTTTTGATCATAATACATATCTTGGTCACCATCTTGGTCTTGAGATGATTGGGCTTGTGTTTGATCGTGAGAAAGCATAGCTCGCTCTAGATCATCAATATTCATATTAGCCATCAACCTATCCATTATTTTCCCAAGCATATACATCATCTTTTCCATCGTCATTAGAAATTTATCTTGATGATTTTCTTTATAATCTTGTTCATCGTACATGTCTTGTAGTGGTAGATTTTGCATTTGCTGAGGGAAAGGCATATGTTGTTCTGGATCACCATCATTTAGATTAGCCATAAACCTATCCACCCTTCTTCCAAGCATTTACATCAACTTTTCCATCATGAACATATGTTCGTCATCTGGGTCTATATCTAAATCCATGTTTGTAAATAAGAAAAAGAGGTCACTGTGTCTGTTCAATCAGTTCAAGGTCTTCTACCAGTGGAGTCATTTGGTCTTTTGGGAGTTTCAGAGTATGGAGTCGCCAGGTGGAATATTTTTAGCTCCTAAGGAGGTAAAATGCTTTATGGTTCCACCACCATGTTTATTATGACTATCAATATAAAGAGATTAAGTCAAATTGTGATTGTTGTAGAGCTGCAAGGTTTTCAGGAACTGAATTAGCTCTCACGGGTGATCTGAAAACAGTTGAAAATTTTATCTTAGGATACTTCCTAAGGATAATTTCTGGGTTATCAACTATTTCAGGAGGGTTTGGGTTAGGGTAAGCTCTAATATGAATCTTTCTAGGAGCCACTATGCTGTGTTTTTCAGACCCAACAAAACAAGAAAATTTCAACCAGATATGACAATCTTTGAGAGGTTAACTAATCCTTTAAAACAAGAAAATTTTAATCCTAAAATCATCTAACTGAGTTTAAAATTTTTTATGATGATAATGGGTCTTCCTAGTTGAGTCTTAAGGTTTATTTAGGATTGTGGAGTCGCCAAGTGGAAGTTTTTAGCTCTTTTTAGAGGTAAAAGGTTTTATGGTCCACCACCATGTTTATTGAATACCAATCTGAAATATTTTTGAGTTTTCTGAGTTACTTTTCAGTCCTATGGGTTCTAAAAGTATGCTAACTCTGTTTCAACACTTAGCTACAGTGATGAGACAAGGACAGTCTGCTCTTATGGCTAAGCTAGCTGATCCTTCAAGGTTTGATAAGGTTTTATGTGAATCCTAAGGTTTCCTTAGATTGTCATTGATTCAAACAAGTTTTATCATGATAACCATTTGCTTGGTAGTGCTTGAAGAGGGTTGATTTTACTCACTGCACAATGTTATTGAATCAAGGGTTTCCTGAGGTCTTAAAGGTACCTAGGCTAAAAAACACTCAAAATCCCCAGCGAAGTCGCAAAAAATGTTAGTTGTTGATGGCTCAACTGGCTAATATGCCAAATGTTTGTGAGTCAAATTTGTGATATCCTATGATTACCTTAAAATGAAAATGACTCAGAAATTCCCCAGTGGAGTCGCCAGAAATGTTAGCTCCCCATAATTCCAGCAGATTGGTGAGACCAGAACTGCGGAGATAACACTTGAACCACTTTGGGATTCTAGGATCTAGCCCTCCTGAATCCGGAGAGGGATCTCTCCAATAAGTGTGAAGATTGATTTATCTTTAAAGCTTTTGTGGTATGATATTAGGCTAGTTATTAAGAACAAGGGTTTTGTTTTGTTTTGGATGGTTGAGCATAATTATTAATTGAGTGGAAAGTCCTAAATGGAAAGAGTTTCAAAGGTCTAAAGTTGCAAGCAATCGGAACAAGCTTTGGCTGATTATATAGATATAATGCTGGTTTTTAGTCCATTGGGATATGGAGTCATAATAGGGCTTTAATTGTGCAACAATTGCAAGAGTGGTCCAAGGGGCAAGTCATCTATATCACAAGATCATTGAGATTAAATGATGGTATGGAAATAATAAAAGTGTTGGAGGGGTGGAAACAGACACTAATTTCCAATAGGATTTAACAGCTTGTCCAAACAAGAAAAGCCTTTTAAGCAACTGTTTAAAACCAACCAAAGGGCAGGGCTCACCATAAACCTCTTTGGACAAGCTTGTATTAAAGATAACTCAAGAGACAAACAATCCAGTAATCCACATAATTACTTTCAGAAAGTATGAAAACAGATAAGATAAACAAAGTGTAGCCTAAGATCAGATAAAATACTTTTAAATCTAGTCTGCTTTCATCATACACTTAGGGAAATTTCCAGAATTACCTTTGGAGGAAGAAGCTAGAAAACAGGGCACGCCATCACTTTTCTAGTCTAACTTTACTAAGAAAATAATGAAAATAGAATTCAAGAACAATGTTTAAAGTAAACAGTAGGACAAGGGAATGCCAGCATTCCTAACTGCTTGAACTGTATTGAATCATTCTTAAATAAACAAATTGGAGGAAAACATTGAGATAAATCTTATCAGTCAGAGAAGGGTACTGTAAACAGTAAATCCTAACTCTATCCTTGTTGTTCTTTATCAGAGAATAATGGACAAAATGGCGTACATAAGAGGAAAACAATAACACAGAAAGAAGCACTTCACCAGTGATATAGACCAGGATCCCAAGAATCAGCTTGTATATTGATGTCAATCCAGTTACAATCTTCAAGTCCAATGTTTCAGTTCAGCAATCATCTTCACTTCTCAGCCTAACTTATTTAATCACAAAAAAAGCTTCAAGAGCCTTTGAACACTATTTACAAGTAGAAGTTTCGAGCACAAGTATATTTCAAAGTTCTGCAACCAACCCTTTACAATGATCTCCTCAATAAGATTTTATAGGAAAATGAGGAGATCGAAAGAGATAAAAGATCTACTAAGTTCAATTAATATAGTTAATGCTTCTTGGCCTTTGAGGGGCTCAATGGAGAAGTTTACAGATATTTTCTTGTATTAATTGATTTACATTAAATTTTAAGCTTGCTGGAAACTTTTGTTGACTTTAAGGCTCTATGTCATCTTTACAATAACTTTGTTTGGCTTGAAATAACTATTTGGCTGTATTGAGGAAAATATCCTCTATTTCTGGTCATTACTTGGCCTCTGTTGAATGGTTTGAGGCTACAGGTGGCATTAGGTAGCTAAGAGGAATTAGTTAGCCTCTGATGTGGTGGTGGAGGCTTTCTCTGTCTGATAGATATTTCTGACTTTTCTTTAAACACTGTTAATTTGTTTTTCTTATGTGTATTAGGCTTAATCAGGCCTAAAATATGTCTTCTGCTCTTTAACTGTGGTTAATTTAGTGGATTAGGCTTTTTATTGTCGATCTTAGCCATAATCCACCCCAAACTATATAATCAATGTTTAATTCTTAATCTCTGTTGTGTTTGGGTCTTCGACACTGATACTCTCTGCTTGCTGAAATTTGGTTGTGTCTTGTTGATGTGCAGGTGCGCAGAGGGTTTATATGGCATCAGTGCTCATGATGCACTGATGAAACGCGATATGGAACTCTGTAGATGGATATCCTTTGATAAATGAAAGTTCAGAGGATCTTCATCCTCAGCTTTCATTTTCCTTTATAATCTTTTGAAAAACATTAAAAACCTGCATAAAGCAAAAAATAGTTATGAAATCCTACGTTATTGGGTAAAACTGCTTTAGAGGCTCGGGTTTAGAGCATGGTTGTTGGATGACAGCATCCAATGGTGGAGATTGCATGTTGTGGTTCGAAGGAGGTGGTTGGAAGATGGTGGGAAAAGTTAAGTCAGATCCGTCGATCTCACAAAAATCAACGGTTGGGAGTGACCGGGGAATTATAATGGAGAATGGCCTCTTTATAAAGAAATGGACGAAATATAAAGAAAAATCCTTTGGCAGAGGAAAATGCATTGAAAGGAAATTTGGGGTTTCTTGAATGATCGCGGGCCGTTGGATTAGATTAGCCCAATGAGATCAACGGTTAAGATTGATCTAAGAAAACCCTTGGAAGAAAAGTGGAGGGTGATATTTCAAACGCGATATTGCATAGGGACCGTTGATCTGCAGATATCAACAGCCGAGGAGGAACGCGATGGGTCGTAGTGTAAAATGGGGAAAGCGGTTTCAGGTGGAGAAACCAGTGGTATCGCGTAGCAAAATGGGAGATAGGTGGTTTCACCTTTTCGAACGCGATATGTGTTATAGCCCGCCACGTGGCATTCTGAAACCGCTTACATCGCGTAATTTTTAGGAATTAACGGTCGAGCATAAAGTTACGCGAAATTGTGCGTCTGTCGTTAGATCTGGGTCGTCAGATCGAATGATGGGGAGTGAGCGTGATATTGACAAGATGCGCAAGCGGATAAGAGGCAGGGTGGTTTTATTATGGGTCGTCCGATCAGGGGATCGATGGCAGAGATCAAATCTGGGGTTTAAATGGAAAAAAAATAAAAGAGGTGGAGAAAGGGTTAATATGGGTTGTTGATCTGTAGAGATCAATGGCTAAGATTGGCCGAAAAACATTACACATCGGCGTATATGAATTTTAACCAAAGTTGGGAGGATTGATATAGACCGTCAGATCTTGACACGTGGACGGCCCAGATGCAATCGGAGCTTTGCGATCGGCGGGGGCATGGACAGAGAAGCGCCGATGCGATTGACTGTGGGCCATCGATCTGAGGATCATATCAACGATGGAGGATGAATCGGAGGTGGCCAATCGGAGGGGGGGTAAAAATGTGCCAATGTAAATCTCCGATGTGAGGTTGCGCTAGCCGTTGATTGGTCCAAGATCAATGGTCAAGAATGGGTTTAGCCAATGAACGGGCGGGACCCTTATAACATATGAAAATCAAAAATTTATGAAATACAAAGGTTTTTCGGCTTCGGGGAGGGTTTTATAATGAGGCTTGGCGCCCGACTGCGGGGCCTCAGGGTATATGTGAAAGGTTTAAAAGAACCGGGGTTTTAAACATATAAAGGGCCAATCGCATCAGAACAATGGTGTGGACCTTTTCAATATACCCATTTAGAAAAAACTCTGATGCGAGAGTGTATGGATCGTTGATCGGGAAAAAAAATCAACGGTCTTTTTCATTAAAAAACATGAGCGAGCGGGTTTTAATATAAACATAGCAAAAGTGGGTTTTATGATTTTACAAAGGAAAAATCAAATCGGGAATGGTTTATTTCATTGTTTAAGCGCCCGATTGCGGGCCTTTTGGTCTATATGAAGCGGCAATGTGATCGGGGGTTTATATAGAAAGGGCCAATCACATCAGAGGTCTTAACATAACAAATAGTCTTGCGCTGGCCAATTGCTCCAATGCGATAAGCACCAAATGGGTTTAGCGCTTGGTTCCAGCGCTAGGGCATATGTGGGGAAGTGGTTTAGGACTTAGCCCAAAGGGCTTAAGCCTATAGTTAAAAAAATTATTTTTCACAAATTTTTCAAGGTTTTTTGATGGATTTGGGGGTTTCGGTAAGGTTTAAAAATGAGTTTTAAACCTTATAAAGGGTTTTTCATGAATGGGAAAGGGGAATAAAATTAAAAATGGAGGAATTTTATAGGAAAAAGGGGGAAAAAAGGAGGTTAATGATGAAGGGAAAAAGGAGTAAAATGAGGAAAATGGGGATTTTTGCAACAGTCTTTTCATCATGAAAATAGTAAAATTTCTGAGTTAAAAAGGGAAACAACAGTGAAGATTTTAAACAAAGGGCATGATGTCTTCATAATACTTCAACAGATAACAATTTTTTTCAATAAAACTTGTTTCGTGAAGGCTTAAAAAATGATTTAGCCACCATTTGATATGACAAATTTTATAGGTGGCTAACACGGCCGAGAACAGAGAGGGTTATGCCTCGTCCTTTTTCTCGCAGTAGGTTTCCCACCAGTCTTTGATATCGGGGCGGTTTTGAGAAGTGAAAAAATAATCTTTTGTTGGTCGAAGAAATCATGGACCGAGAAATACCCTTCCAGCAAATTCAACCATCTATCTACAATATCTGCATCTATCTAGCCTTCAAATACAAGAATGTCAAATTTGACTTGTACCTTGAAAGGAGAGGCGCCTCCAGAGTAGCTACTGGATGTAGATGTGTCACCCATGGGTAGTCGTTGAAGGATATGAGCAAAGTTATCCATCATCGCATTCCTCTATTTGTTGAGGACCTCCTCGAGCAATATTTTGATAGGATCTCCTACTCCCTTGCCTCCCTTTTCTTTTGCCATGGGAGGTCGTCGGGGTTGGCGAGGCTGATCTTGCAAGGGTTCAACCACATCGAGCCCTAACTCCTTATACCCTAACCTTATTGGGGACATGCAAAGAGAAATAGAGAAATAGAAGACCACTCTAATACCATTGATCTAGATTTATGCAAGAACACAATAATACGCAGAAATAAACATAAACACTGACATGCAGCGGAAATAATATTTCATTTCATTAATATCAAATAACAAGAATATGCTTACAAACATAATGAAAATAAACTAGCTATATCGTTGGTAGCGTATCTCTAAGAAGAGATGTGATGGCTACAGGCCTCTGAATTGTGTTACAATGAGGCTCCAAGGCCTACTTATTGTTGAGAAACAATGAAAAACCCTAAACATCCAAAAACCTAACCCTAGGAGATGAAGCGCCAAAATTGTGGGCCCAGTTTGGGTAAATTGGTACATCAATCTTCCCACCGAATGTGATGATTTTGAGAAACAAAGGTCCATAAAAATAAAATCCTTATTCGTATGTTGCAGTCAGAGATATCAAAAACCCGGATACCTGATAACATTTTCCAGCTCGCTTGATGAAGTGGCCCATCTGTCTCCTCCAAAAAACATATAAACAGACTCACTTGATGAAATGAAAAAAAAAAACATGCTCGCTTGTTGCAATGATAAAAAAAGGCTCGCTTGATGCATTGTTCCAGTAGGTCCGAACAAGATGATAATTCATGGGATGGGGATGTCGCTGGTCCATATGATTTTTCTGTCTCTATAATGACCCACTTGTAAAATGCCAAAAACCAAACTAATACCTTTTTTGGACAACATATCTGCTCTAGTGTTGTTTTCCCTGTAAATATGATGCAAAGGAGGATAATTCATCTTTTCCCACAAATTCTTTGTTCTCAAGAACCATCCCTGAGATCTCTAGGAGGATAGGGATGAAGATCCCGAGATGGAATCAATAATGATTCTAGAATCTCCATAGATATTGACCCCATACAATCCCAAGTTGTGGGCAGCCAATAACCCACACCACAGAGCCATCAACTCCGCCATGTTGTTAGTTACCATACCACCATTCCAGCAGATATGAATGCTCTCCGATTGAAATAATTTGATCGATGCGCCACACCCCATTACCCCATCTTGAAAAGTCCCATCAAATAAAATCACAGGTAAGGAAATGGGGTGGGGTCTAATCCTTCTAGACCCATCACAAATTGTCTCCTTTGTAGGTTCCCTGTCATTGATCCATCTTATAATAGCAAAATAAATATGAGGGATGATAATTTTTTTACCTTCGAAGATACACATGTTCCTAGCAAGCCATACTTCCCAAATGAGGAAGAAAGGTAAGGATTGAAATTTCCCCTACACCTTATCCCATCTGAGAGAAGCATCCATGAAATCCACCGGAGCCCAAGATGTTTGGAGATGAAAATCACTAAACAAGTTCCATATATGCACAACCATGGGGCAGGTGAAGAATAAATGTTCCATCGTTTCATCATTTTGTAGACAGAATATGCATCTACTCAGACCATAATGGCTCCTCTTTATGAGAGAGTCCCATGTAAGTATTTTCTTCTTCCATACTAGCCATCCAAAAAGTAAAACCTTAGTAGGAATTCTCCTATGCCCGAATTTCTCAAAACCAATAGAAGTAAAATCATTAATGGAAAATAGGTTAATATTGTAGTAAATGTCCTTCACAATCAATGATGCTCCCTTCATTTTCCTAGCCCATACTATTTTGTCTCCATCGTTACAGAGGCATAATATGGCCGCCTAAATTTTGTTTTTATACTCCATCCATTCAGCAGCATCTTGGCCCACAAAGCCATCAAAGTAGCCGATTTTAGAATAGGCGCACTATGTTCCCAATAATGGATCACCTGTGATAAATATATAATGTATCTATGAGCCAACCGGTGCACCATCCGCTAACTGATGAGGGAAACCTTTTTCATTCCACAAATCTTGTCACCACTCAATAGAATCTTTTGGCCATTGAGAAATCTCCAAGCAAGCCCACCTGCAAAAAATTGTATGATCTTTCTAAAGCCCAACCACATAGCTAACATGGATTGAGGGAAAGTGAATTGGCGGCAGTGTAATATGTGAAGGGGTCACCCGAGACATATTTGCACATGATGATTGTTGACCATATACCATTTCCATTAATGGAAATCCCTAGAGATTTGGTTAGGAGAGCTGAGTTGAAGGCCCGGGTGTTTAAAATGCCCCATCCCCCCATATGTTTTGGGTAGAATAAAATCTCAAGTTTGCATAGGTGATATTTTTTGCCATGTTGACCCCTCCCCATAAGAACTGAGATAGAATGGCATTGATCTGTGAAATAGTTTTCTCCAGAATGTAGAAAAGGTGACCCAAAATATAATAAGTTGGGACAGGACCACTTGTATCATTATATACTATCCGCCCAGAGACAACCACTTATGGGTCCATTTTGAAATTTTAAATCTAAATTTCTCAACAAGCCACAACAAATCTCTCACCTTATACCCACATGGTTTGATCCTGTATCCGATATATAGAAACCCCTTTGCCGCCATTTTAGATTGAACACCAAGAAAACTAGCATAAAGGCAATCTCCGCCCCATCACCAAATTCACTAAGAAGGAAAGATTTTTCCTTATTTATACATAGTCCAGAGGCAGTAGCAAATCGGTTAAGCCAATAATGTATATAGAACCAGTTATTTATAGTAAGCATTCTGAAAATAAGCAAATCATCAACAAATAAGGAGTGGGAGATACTCACAGAGTTGGAGAAGGAGAAACTAGCAATGAAGCCTTCTCGCAATGCCATACTCATGAGATTGCTAAACCCATCCATAACTAGTATGAATATGAGGGGCAAAAAAGCGCATCCCTGCCTTAAACCACATTCAGCACCAAAGAATTTAGTAGGCATTCCATTTATGATAACAACATATTTGACTGAGGTTATGCATCCCATAATCCATCGGATGGATCCAGCGGGGATCCCAACCTTCAGAAGAACAAGGCAGATATATGACCAATCAACTCTATCATATGCTTTGAGTAGATTGATCTTCATGATGAGAGCTTCATTTTTCCCAACGTGCATGGAATGCATAGCCTCCTATGCTATAGCAATAGCATCATGTATAGAGCGTCCTTTAAGAAAACCATATTGCTCCGGAGAAATGGCCTTTGATAATTCCTCTCTGATCTTGTTAGCGATAATTTTAGAAGATATTTTATATATAAGATTGCACAAGGAAATCGGTCTAAATTCTGAGAAGACCTTTGGATCAGATGTTTTGGGAATGAGAGCCAAAAAGGTGGGATTCATGTTTGTCAAGATATGTCCCAAAATCCGACCTTGTTCAACAATTACAATGATCTCATCATCCATAATATCAATAAAATGAGAATAAAATTCGGTCGACCATCCATCTGGTCCCGGGCGTTTGTTATGGGAAAATGACTTCAATGTCGATACCACTTCCATTTTTGTGATTTCAGAGTTTAAAACACTGATGGCTTCATCATCAAACATGTTGGGAATATATTACATAATCCAATGCTGACATTCTTTATCTATGTTCCGGTCTGCTTGGTAGAAGGTCGAGAAATAACTATAGGCCTCCTCTTGAATCTCCTGTGTTGTTGTAGCATAACTCCCATCCTCTCTTTGAATGTGCCAAATGGTATTTTTATTCCTTCTATCATTTGCAATTTTATGAAAAAAAATTGTATTCAGGTCTCCTTCCTTGAGCCAATTAATCTTGCCTTTTAACTTCCAAGTAAGTTCTTCAATCCGCAGGATCTCCATCTTTCTTTTATGTAGTCTATCAATTAGATTATATGTCTCCTGATCGGGGGCTTTATTTACAAATTATGTATGAAGACTACAGAGACTATTAGATATGTCCTTTATTTCTACGCGGAGCAAGCCCTTCTTTTTAATCTCCCATTCTTTTGTTACGAATTTCATCCTTTGCACTTTTTTATGAAATCTTTCCCACCCATAAGAGCCCTCGAAAGGAGTGTTATTATTCCAACGATCTCTAACAAGCATGTTATATTTGGGCTCAATTAAATTTAAAAGGAATCCCCCTTCTTCTATGTTCCTCCCGCCATGTGAGGAAAATGGGCATGTGATTAGAAAGATCCGATACAATCACCCATGTCTTTACTTGTCCCAGCTGAGAGAAAAGTGATACACTAACCATTGCTCTGTCTAGTCTTTTTCCTATGAAATCCCCATCCACCTGTCTGTTTTCCCATGTTGGAATGATGGGGAAAGGTTTGATGTCTTTTAGGAGTGCCTTATCAAAAATCCATCCAATGTGATTCGCCATTAGGTCCAGTCTTGCTTTAGCTCCCCATGATTCATCCGAATTGAGAGTGGAGCTATAATCTCCAATGACAATTAAGTTAGAAATATTAAGAATGCCAGATTTGTAGAGTCAAGACCAGAAGGCAGCTCGATTTTGGCACAGAGCATATAAATTAATAATATTGTAGATGCCTTGTAGTCCCTTTATATGTCTAGACAGAATAATACCCCCAAAGAAACTATATGATTGAAATTTTCCATATGATGGATTCCAAATAGCCAAAAGACCACCAGCATGTCCCTCCACATTGACCGCAACAGTGTGCCATCCCAGTCTGATAGTTTGTATAGTACTAATAGCTTTAATCCTGTTACACAAAGTCTCCTAAAAAATAACAATATCTAGATTGACATCCCTCAACAAATCTCTTAGGCGCAGGTGTTTTGAGGAGTCACCTATACCCCTCATATTCAAGGATAAGACGTAAGTCATTTGGATGCCCCAGGAGGGTTTCTTGCTCTAAGCACCCTAAGGCCGTCTGATGTAGAGATGGGAACATCCATAAGATCCAAGAAATCATCACGAAATAGGGACTTGGTTTTAAGTCTATCCCTGAAGTGCCTAGTCTTGGATTTTGTTTTTTTCCTCACAGTAATATTATTGCCCGAGACTGGAGAAATGACAATATCAGATTCCTTTGGGATGTCATAAGAAACGGTTAATGCTGCCAGGTCCAGGTTCATGTTTCCTATTAGAGAGTCAATGTCATTACCGACAGTATTTTTAGAGGAGTGAGAGATATCAAAAGTTTCGTTAGGTCGCGGGGAGGGGGGAGATGCCCATTCAAGGGGCGGCATAGACGGGGAAATGTGTAATGGCGCTGCTAGGGTGTTAGATGGAGGGTGATCATCAGATGACATAGAAACAAAGGATATTTTATGGTCATTCCTACCCTTTTCAAGACCCAAACAATTATTAATCATCAAATCATTATAACCCGCCTACAGTCCAGGATCATTGGGGTGAATAAAATCATTTATAGGAGGAGTAGATTTTTCACTCAAGACACTAGCAGAGGCATATATCTCATCATCAGTAGACAGAGGAGTAGACTTACCTGATGGGAGATCTTCTTGTCTTTCATTTGTTTCCATGTCCCTCCTCGAGCCATCAATACTTTGTTTCCCCAGTCGTGGGTACCTGAACCTCATTGGAAAGCTTCCTTTTAAATGGCCAATGCGATGACAAATAAGGCACCTGAATGGTATGCCTCAATATTTGACTCTTTGCCTATGCCTTCTTTGTCCCTAGACCAGGTCCACATCCCCGGGCAGACCACCTGAGAAACATACCTCCACTAATAGCCACGCAATTCTTTTACCATTGGATCCAATAATACTAGGATTAATATACTTCGTACTCCCAATGGAGTTTCCAATGGCCCTTAACACTTTTAACGTCCAGAATTCCAGCGGGAGACCTAGAAGCTTAACCCAAACAGTTTTACTCTTTGGAGCCTCCATGACTGGGTTAAAGCCGAGATACCAGGGAAGTAGTTGCATGAAGCTTTTCCCCTGAACCCACGTCTTCTTCACAATCAGAGCAACGTATTTTTCATGCATGAAGTGGATACTAAACCAGTTGTTTAGTAGTAGGCTAACCTTTGGGGTATATCCCACAATTGGACTCCAATATTTCTTTTCCCAGTCCATCATATCCACATCATGTCCATCAGTGAATATCCAGTGGCCTATAAGAGCACGTTTCTGCAGGCTAGCCACCCGCCCCCACAGGTCGTCATATTCCAAAGCCACTTCCTTGACGTCCATTTCAGGTTTGTAACAGGAGGATTGTTTCTACCTGCGCCCCCTCCATCGTGCAACACCTGTGCAAGCAGCTTTCAGATTCCTCACAGCTGGTTCATATTTTTTGCCATCATTGAAACCTGGGGGAGCAATAATGGACTGAGCTATCAGTCGGGCCTCCACCTCAAATTCCTTTTGTCGATTGTGTTCAGCTGTAACCTTGGCAGCAATTAGAGCTTCATGCGTAGACGTGTCAGAGGAAAGAAAATCATGATTCTCAGCCATGATGAAGTACTAAAAGTTATTAACAATGCCCGATGATATGCGTAATGGGCAGGTAGGTATGAGTCAAATCCACTCAGAATTTGGCACTCCGAGACAATAGTCATTGAAAGTGTAAAGCATACAGAACAAACATTAAGAATTTTCATATCTCACGTTGAATATCCCTACCACTTACATCATATAAGTAGTAGGAAGTCAAAGCATTAATTCATATTTTTTGAAGGGAGTGAAGCCAAGATTTTTTATTCTAGGCAATGTCAACGTCCTTGATGATTCTATAAATGGAAGTTGTCACCCACATATAGAACAACCTGGATATACCATTCCACGTCTACGTATAACCTTGATGTGTGTAATTTGTCAGCCACCCTATCTGTAATCACACCCACCATCAATGAGCTTTGAATTCCCAGGCACTGAAAAGAGCCGTCAATATAGCATTCACCACCACCTTCGGGCAAGTGCAAGTCTGGAACAATATTTTAGGTGAACAGATGCCAACCGGAAAAAAGGTGGTGAGCCTAAACCACCGGAAAAACCAGAAATGAAAACTAGAATGAGGAGTTTAAACATGGCAGCAACAGCCCGGGCATCGCCACCACTTTGACCAAATTTGTATGCCAAAATCTTTGCAGGGTCTGGAAATAATAAAAGATTCCACCCACTTACGCCATAGATAATACCATTTTGATAGATACTGAACTGGTTGAGAGTCAGGGTTGGATGATGATTCTTCAGACGGGATTCTACCTTCGCGATTTAACATTTTCTTTGTAGTTTGTATTGTACATAGCCACTAATATGGCTATAGCATTGCACATTAAGAAAATGATCATAAACACCTCCCCTAGCTCAGTGGGCATCTTCTATTTGTTAATAACAGTGCTGGAACAGTTACACACCCTATGCATCAACAGCATCCCCATAAAATGAAAATATCCAATCCCAAAGTAAAAGGTTGTTTTCGGGCATCAACAGTCACTTCTATACCCCGAAACCTATCTTCCAAATCTTTATATTTCTAGTATAGAGTAAACAGTCAGAAGACTATCCTGGGACCATATAACTTCATTCCACTGTCAGACCTAAACTATCAACCCGACATCCCAATACAGTTTGGTTCAAAAACCCTTAGGATGTCAGGTTAATCAAGCGACACTGAGTAACAACGTACCCAAAATCTCTTCCATGGACACATCCATATCTAGATGACCTATCATGTGTTGAAGACTAGAAAAATCATAGCTAAAGAAACACCAACCTGCAATTTTCGGTCCCTACATGGCTGGAGCCGCTGCTACCACCATCTTTCACTTCAACCTTCTGTCATATTTCCTATCAACTATTTGATGCCCCATCGTCGGATTCTAATCGTCAAATTTATGGATTGTTCAGTGGAATTCCATTAGATATTCGATAGTTGTATGAAGATTTTAGGTACAAGTACATACACCTTTTATGTTCCCTACAACATTACCCTGCCTCCACCCCCAAAACAACCAACCAACCTCTCGACTAGACCCAAAAAAAAAAAAACAAATCATGCAAAAACTAAGACAAAACAACCAACCAACCTCAACGCCAAAAAGAACAAATCATGCAAAAACTAAGACAAAAATTAAAAATTAAAAATTAAAAAAAAACACACAAAAAAATAAAATAAAATACACTACTCCCAATTCTCTCTGCCCAAAGACACCCACCATTCTCCAATACTCTTAAATCTCCAATTTTACTCAATTCTCTATGCTCAAAAACACCCACCATTCTCCTGTACCAAAGAAACGATCACCCTTCTGCAATATCCTTCCCACCCAGTAACGACCATACCCTCCAGTGACGCGAAGGTGGGTCATTCGGCATTGTGACCACATGCTAAAAAAAGTGTATGCGAATTCCAATTTTAAAGTGAAAGTGTATGCGATTTATTGCCACGCAGTTGGGTCATTCGGCATTGTGACCACATGCTAAAAGTGTATGCGAATTCCAATTTTAAAGTGAAAGTATATGAGATTTATTTTTTAAAAGGAAATTCTTCATGACAGTACATGCTTTTGATAAAGCACAGAATAAGCATGATTACAAAGAGGAAATGTAATAAAATAAATAAAAGAAAAGAGCCTTGGTGTTGCTTTTGTTATGTGGAATTTTCATTCCTATATGATAGTAATAATGCCGCGTTGAAATTTGTGTGAATATAAATGTGGGTGATTTTCATTTTTATGAAAGTTAAAGTTAATTTAATAATAAGTATTTGTAATATTTTTATTATATTTAAAATTGTTTTTGAAAATTAATTATAGGATTTTAAGAGAAAATGAAAAATAAAAATTCATTAAATGTGGCCATATTTATTCTATTTTTGATAGTTAAAATGATTGAGCTTAGAAGTTCATTGAGGGGAAAGGCTGATTCTACATCTTACTAGAAGGAGATGTATAACTAGAAAGAGATGTGTAAGTTTGTCAACACTTGCCCCTTTAAAATAAAAATTATGTACTAAATAGCAGAAAAATAATGTATGTTATAATTATTAAAAAAAATATGTCATAAAGTAATTAGAAGTAAAAAAATGTGTAAATTAAATGTTTAAACCTTATATTTTTCAAAAATATTTCAAAAAGAGATTTAAATAAACTATTTGAAGATCTATGTTAACTAATTTATGTCATATCAATTTCATCTATATCTATATATCTATATGTAGAAAAAAATTAATCTTTTATGGTTAAAATTTTTATTTGGTCTTATATATTTTTTATTTAGCATTCAAAAAGACAATTTAAACAATGAAAAATAACACATTGTATTTTGCACTCTAAAAAGTTTTGAACCTGAAGAAATTTGATCTCTCTGGACTCATCTTAGATCCATACTTAACATAGATCTATGCTAGATAAATTTCACAAAGCACCACAAAAGCTTAATTTGACATATGATGAAGGAATCATGACAATTTCATTGTATGTACCAACTGAGGTCATTGAAAAACATCAACAAAATTGACAATCACATTGTCCCTACCAACTGAGGAGGTCATTGAAGAACATCAATGAAAATTGACAATCACATTGTCTCTACCAACTGAGCTCATTGAAAAACATCAAAAAAAATTATCGCCAGGAAAGCAAATATCAATTACAAAATTTAAAATTATGCCTAAAACAAATTATGACTCTCTTCATTCTTATTGGATTTTGTTACTAACTGAATGGAACATATCACCAAATTGTAAAGATTACAAATTCATTCTAGATACAACAATAAAACAACTTGAAACAAATACAAAAACATATCCAACTGGAAGCTGCACGGAAAATTGGTTAGAAATATACACTACAAATTAAAGATGGAAATTTGATGACAATAAAGCAATGGTAACATCAATTACTTTGAATTATTTTTATATTAATGTTCTCATTCTAAATTCTTTTGTTGTTTCAAATAACAAAAAATAATTTTATGTCTTGTATTACAGTTGCAGTTATTCGAAACATTTGCACCACTCTACAATGAAATGGAACAAGAATTGCAAAAAGGTGTTATTCAAAAACATAACAAGTAGGAAAAATGTCAAAGAAAGAACTCTTCTAACAATGCAATCAACATTCATCAAAAAGTTGAATGCGGAGGTAACAGAACTGAGAAAATTGTACCCTCCAACAATCTCTATAAGTACACATGAAACACTACTTCTACTTCTCCATATACAATTGTTTTTTTCACTTTTTATCATTTTCACATATACTAATTATCCTCCTTTATAAACAGATAGAAAGGACATTTATTGTTGCAAAAAATTTACTCTACCCCATTTAAACCACTTTGTGCTGAATGCAATTCGCCAATACCACCTTCTACAATGATAGATGATACAATGGTTAAGTGCAATAAAAAAAAATCCTTATTTTTCTATTCACAATGTTTTAATTGCATCATAGGTCTAACAACAACACTAGCTTACAGTGTTGCATCAAAAACAAATTACTCTTGAAACAATTAGAATTATTCTTGAAATAATTAGTTCCCAACCCTGCAGAAATGTCTTTTGAAGATTATCTTTATAAAAAAAAACAACCTTCTATATCCTAAGAAATCTCAAAATACATAGCAAATTTACAATCAAAGTAGACAACAAAATTCAACTGATTAAAAACAATGGCAGTCCAGCCAAAACTAAGTATTCTTCTAAATATTCTTGATATTTCAACTATAAAGCACATATATGCAATTTAAATTATGTTATTAAAATAATCAATTTGTACTAATTTTTTCCTTTTATTTACGGCTCTAACTACAACAAAAACATATTGTAATCCAAAGACTAGTCCAACACTCTTCTGAATTTTTATATCAAGTTGTACCCATTGGATACAACTCTCTTACCACTGGCACATCTGCACAATTTTTCTAAAAACGAAAGCATACAAATGCACGCATGAAAGCAATGACTTTTTGAATTTATTTTTATATCAAATTGTACCCATTGGATACAACTCTCTTACCACTGGCACATCTGCACAATTTTTCTAAAAACGAAAGCATACAAATGCACACATGAAAGCAATGACTTTTTGAATTTTTGTATAAAAACACTGACTTTTTCTATAAAAACTGACTGTGAACTAGTTATGGTTGAACTGTGTATATTATATTCACCTAATACAAGTTTAAACAACAATCCTTGATTTGCATTGATTGTTGTATATGCAATCTAGATTTAAGTACCAAGGGCTTACATGCTCCAACTTTCTCGTTTTTTTATTTAATTTTGCTCGGCATTTTGGCTCCGGATTCTTTTTTATTATTGGTCCAAGATATTAAGACCAAAATTCAAGCTGGATTTGAACCAACTAAGCTAATTAGTTGTATATTTCTAGCAAACCAAATTCCCAATTTTCTAGGATCTCTGTTGGGTGGGGGTTGATAACTAAAAATTAGATATGTATTTAATTAATTTCCTTGGCTGTAGTAGATTATTTTTCATTGTCAAAGAAACACTATCCATTCAAGTACATGGTGAAGGGGTTTGCCAATTATAAGAGCCTTCATATAGCGCTAGCATTTGAATGTGTTTATACTTAGTATCTTTTTCCTTCAATGTAATATTCTCTTTCTTGATCGAATCAAAGTGGATAGAATAGATCCATGGTACTTATCGTGGTATTGACCCATGGTATTTCTTGTTGGTATTGACCCATGGTATTGGCCCAAGATATTTCTTGTTGGTATTGACCCATCAAGCCTATAAAAGGAGAGAGAAGCTAGGCATTTAGAGCATTCTGGATTATCTATCTTATTATGTTCGGGTTGAGAACCTGGCCTGGCCAGTTTAATTATTGATCCCGTGACGAAAACCTCACGGTGATCTTTATGTGGTGGATCCATCCAGGATCTTTATGTGGTGGATCCATCCAGGATTTACAAGTGAGCTTCAGTTTCTTATATTTGTCATTTTCAAGCCGCTGTGCATGCCATTGGTAGGATTCTATGGTCTGGGCATGTATTTTACTTTCAATGAATAATAATATAAATAAAATGGCTGCATTTCTTGTGTTCTACTTCTTGATGAAAAACTGTATTAAAATGAGAACACTAATATGTTTTAGATCTATCCAAATTTTTATTGTTTGGATTATGCAAGGAACTTCGGTGAAATTTATTTTTCACCCTATCCAGCATTTCTCACTTCGGTGATATTTATCACCCTAGTTGGATTTTTATTTTTCAGTAAATTATTTTTGGGAGACATAAGTGAAGGGAAAATCATTTATAAGTTTGTGGGTTAAATTTGTGAAAATATTTGAAGGCATCATTGACAAAATCTTCTTATGAAAAATTAATATATTACTGTTTGGGTATGGGAGAAGATGGACAGTCTTGAAGAAATTTTGAAAAACAACCAAAAAATTCTTGATGCACTAGTGAGGTTATATGGTCCTTTAAGTAGCCATATCTCTATAGACCAAAATGATAATCAAAGCAATAACGAAATCAGCAGCAAGAATAAGCTAAGGAGGAGAGGACTATGCTTTATCTGCAAGGGACCTTGGGCCCTTAACCATTCATGTCAAGGTGATAAGAAGAAGGCAACAAAGACAAAAGAAGAGGATATTACTTCAAATCATGGGGAATCTTTTGTAGATGGGTCTATTGATCTTCAGGATGGTGAGCAAGATCATGACATTATTCAGGGAGGCTTGCACGACGACAAACATTTGGAAGTGCATGAGGAAATTCTACCTAATGCCATTGATGAGGTTGATTCCTATACAATGGAGTTCGTAGATCCCTGGGGGAATATCCATGAAGAATCAAGTATACATAAAATTCCACCAATGCATCTACGTTCGACAATTGAAAGGGATGAACATATTGTCTCCACAAATGAAGGAGACCTGGGAGATTTGAATGAGGATCCACCCATAGTGAACCAGCATGATGAGTATGATCACGAGGAGCAACATGAAAAACATAATGTGCAAAATGGACCATTCCTAGAAAGTTGGTCAAAGGCTCAAGTTGAAGATGTGGTCATTGGGCATCGAGTGCAAACAGATACAGAGACAGTCAGCATGGCACTAGAATTTCCAGTAGAAGACTTTCGAGAAAGGATCAAGCATTTCAAGACAAATCTTATGTTGTTGAAGCAGAAAGTTTGGACAGTCTGAGACATTGCCTTATAGGAGAATAGGAAAATTGAGGAACTCATAGGGGTATGTGCTGAATCAAAGACCAAGTTGTCTAGTGTTGAAGAACGACTCAAATCCCTCATAAGGCAGCAAGAGGAGTACGATTGGGAGTTCCAGAGCAGCCCTCTACAGGAGTACATAGATAAGTCTTGCAACACTACCAACAACCCACCTTTATACATTGGGAAGAGAAGGGAAGAGTTCTCCAACTGCATCATGTTGGGTAACCAAGTAGAGAAGCATGAATTGAGCATCAAACAACATCAACATAGTAGATTTGTAGATATTCATCCCTCCCCAAGTATGGATTGGCGATAGATTATGAGTTGGTATTCTATCGATAGGCTGATTCTTTGGAGGATACTCACAGCTGAGGGCATATTGCAGCTTGAGCCCTTTGGTGCGAGCAGTGATGGAGGGCTGAAATGGTACCATAACCCACAGGTCCCAGGATTTAGGTGGCATTGGGATCCGGGAGAATCCATTGGGGAAAGAATTGTTTGGGATCCACGGAAATCTATTGAGGAGAGGATTGATCGGAGGATTTTTTGGGATCCAGGTATTGGAGGATCCATTCAGGACCATTCAACATGGAGGGTACATCGGATTGTATGGGATCCTGGTATCAATGTACAAATGCTTCTCTTATGGATAGAACTGGATCGCTTGAGGACAAGCAATCTTTGGGCGGGAGGATTTGTAATATTCCCTTTCTTGATCCAGTGAAAGTGGATAGAATAGATCCATGGTACTTACAGTGGTATTTTCCCATGGTATTGGCCCATGGTATTTCTTGTTGGTATTGACCCATCAAGCCTATAAAAGGGGAGAGAAGCTAGGCATTTAGAGCATTCTGGATTATCTATCTTATTATGTTTGGGTTGAGAACCTGACCTGGCCAGTTCAATTATTGATCCTGGGACGAAAACCCCGCGGTGATCTTTATGTGGTGGATCCATATAGGATTCACAAGTGAGCTTCAGTTTCTTATATTTGTCATTGTCAAGCAGCTGTGCATGCCATTGCAGGATTCTATGGTCTAGGCATGTATTTTATTTTCAGTGAATAATAATATAAATAAAATGGCTGCATTTCTTGTGTTCTAGTTCTTGATGAAAAACTGTATTAAATGAGAACACTAATATGTTTTAGATCTATCCAAATTTTTATTGTTTGGAATCTTACATTCAAATATTGGCAACACAGAGATATTAGGTATCTTTTTCCTCCAATTGTTAGTAATACAGATATATTGGTTGCTGTTCTTACGCTACAAGAGGTCGACTTCAATGCTCCTGACAGGCCTCTTCATTTCTCCATCCGGAAAACACTAAACCCTGAGTAACATAGTGGTTTTCAAAGTTCAGAGTAATCCGATTTGTATTACCCTTTTTCCAGCTTGAAACACAGGAATTTCCACAACTTCAGTCTGGCAGGTCATCTGAACCTGCCAGTTCTCTTGATACGGAACAGGAGAAACAGACAAGCCTGACATGATGATTTATCCTCTTTATGCTCATACTCCTCAATTCCAACTTTCTCCGTCGTATTTTCCCCTGCGCCATTCAGAAACCCCAGGTCACAAAATCCCAATTCAAGGGGTAAAAAGATGTGGAGAGCTTCAGTTTTAGCATTGGATATCTGCTCCTGTTTCTTTTCAGTCTCTGAGTTACACTCGGCAAGGGGTACAGTCAATCACAGTCACTGGTCAAGATAATTTTGGATGTGATTTTCTTCCCACAAGCCTATCTTCCCCCTATATTTCCATAATTGTAATTGTATGACAGAGGTATTTTCCAATTTATTTCAATTTGTATGAACTATCAATTCACACCATTCACTTAGCCAGCTGCAGTCAAGACACTAATTAGATCTTAGCTCGTTTCTACACGTTCGTTTTCCTGTACTATGAGTCTACCTTTATTTAGATGTGGTGAGAAATCATGACAAGTTTTTATTGATTTCCAGCTCCAGCTATGAACTATCAATTCACACCATTTATTTAGCGAGATACAGTAAGTCAAGACACTAATTAGATCTTAGCTCATTTCTACAGGTTCGTTTTCCTGTACTATGAGTCTACCTCTATTTACATGTGGTGAGAAATCATGACAAGTTTTTATTCATTTCCAGCTCCAGCTATAATTTGCAGCGCGCAGAAATAAAGAAAATTATGGCCAGACTTGAATTTTAATGATTCAAAGATTGCATGTTTCAATCAGCAGGGTTTAAATTTTACTTGTGAAGCAAAGGACCAAACTGGTTCCTAACGATATCGTATATAGCAAGTACCTCAATCAAGTAACTCAAATTATCTTATCAAAGAAAAAAGGAACAATCAGAACTCCACTGAATGTAATTAACTACAGACCTGTTCCAATTGAACTCACTTTCACGTTAGGAGATATACACTTTTATGTGAAGATGATTTTTACTTGGTTACTACTGATAAGTTAAAGGTTAATTTTAGGCATTCCGTAACCTATCCTTTAAACTATCCAATGGCATTAATCCTGGCCTTGATCAAAATTTGACCAAAAGTTAACCTTCAATCTTTTATATATATGAATTCGGATCGTGGTACTTTGTACAAATTAGTGATTATTAATTTTTTTATTATGGTAAAAAGTATGGATAGATAACTTTGAGTTCCATGGTCCGCTAAGTAAAATTTTAGTTAAAACTAAATCCTTCAATGCATGGAGTTGTTAGAGTCTAAAGTATAGAATGTTAATATTTCAACTAACTAGCCAATTAACTTTTCATTTGGGAATTAATCAATTAATTTTATAGCTTAATTTTTTTAATTACTAAATCATTGAAATGATCCAATTGTATAGTTTAAATTTTCTAATTACTAGTCATTGAAATTAAAAAAAATTTAATTACTAAATCATTGAAATGATCCAATTGTATAGTTTAAATTTTCTAATTACTAGTCATTGAAATGATTTATTTCTTTCTTTTAAATTATTATGGAGAAAATCTGAAGAATAATAAATTTTTATGTGGGAAGTTTTTTTTATTACTTAATTTTCTTAGGTAGATTATCAAAATGAACAAATTCTTTCTTTCCAGAAAATTGGAAGAATAATAAAAATAGTAAATTAAACTCATGACAGAATTTGTTAAAAAAAAAACCGTATAACTCTAAAATTTATATTTCACGTCATTCCACATTCATTCCAAATTCATATTATTAGCAATTTTGAAATTATATTTCATTTAATTTGGTTTAATGTAAATAGTAATGATAAAAATTAATATTCATTTATTTTGAGATTCATATAATTAGTAATGTTGAATTTTAAGTTTACTAGTTTTTGGATTTTATGTAACTATTCATGTAATTAGTAATCTTTAAACTAGCAATTGCACTAGATGTTGCAAAGGAAACCACGTAAGGCATAAACTCTAGACAAATCATGGCATATAAAAAATCATTGAAGGTAAAAATTAATAAACAAAATGCCATTCAAAGCTAGAAGATAAAGTGAAATCACTTAAATTGTGCCAAACTGACAAATTTTGTAACATTTCCAACAAAGATTGCCTCTCAATCTTCAAAGATGGTCCTTCAAGTTCCAATAGAAAAAAATTGATAGATTTTTAAAAAATACTAATAAATGACATCAAATAAGATAAATAAAATAATATTAATTCATAAAAAATAGTATTTCTATCTTTCCAAATCTAAATTTGCATCACAACCTCACAAAACTATGATGAGAAACTATAGTGAAATGCATTTGATGATGTTCAATATCTCCAATGTTTCTTCTGAGAACATCATCTCTAAAATTGTAAAGAAACATTATGAATTGAAAAATAACATAGAATTTTTATTTTAACATAGGGTTTGTTTTATTTATTTTATTGATCACCTCTCATTGATTTTGAATTTATGACAAAAATGCCATTTTTTTTACAAAAAATATGTTTATTTCTCACAAGTAGTTCTCATTCTTTTATACTGACAAAATGTATTGTCATCAATGTAACATTCACACATTCATAACCCTTCGATTTTAAACATGATTTTGATCCAATTACATCAAAACATTACTAATGTGATCAAATTTTGTGCTTTTGTTGATTCAGAGTTGGTTTTATAAGATAACATTGCCAAACATAAGGTGGGGAAACACAACCTTGTCGCTTACGACCTTTGCGGATATTTATAGATGATTAACGAAAGTTGTCTAATAAAAATTAAATTGGAAGCATCTCAGTATCACAAGCTTAGATGCAAACATATAAATGATGTTTAGGAATGTCAAGAAGAACTTGAACTCTCAAAAATGATCTCAAAAATGAACTTTATGGAAAAAGTAGAAGAGAAAAAGAAGGTGAATAATAAAAATAAAAAACCTGGAAGTAGTCTAACCAGTATGACAATGATTGTATATCCAATTTCAGTAATGATTGGCAATCAGGACTGTCTCTCAATGATGGACAATCAACTTTGACTAGTTCTTCTTATTGTGTGTCTGATATGTGTTAGTCTTTACGTGAGGTGTTGTATGAACTGTGGTTCCATCGAGGTAAGTGTTTTGTAACTTTGGTTCCATAAGTATAACCTCATAGGGTCTAGCAATAAAAAATCAAGAGAGAACCAGGTAGGCATGAATGTGTAGTTAAAATCACTAGGTATTTAAAGTAAGTAAGTGAGAGAGGTTGAGAAATTTAGAAAAACCTTTCCAACAAAGAGTTCCTCTTAATCTTCAAATATGGTCTTTCAAGTTCCAATAGTAATATTTTTTACATGTAGTATATGACATTAGATAAGCTAACTAAAATAATATTAATTCATGAGCAATATGATGCCTATCTTTCCAAATCTAAATTTGCAGACATCAACTCCCAAGTATTCATAAACTTTGGTGTAAAACCTGCAACTTTGATGTGAAACTCTAGTGCAATGTAATCCTTGATGTTCAATATGTCCAGTGTTTCCTCTCAGAACATCATCTTTGAAATTGTGAAGAAACATTTTGAATTTCCACAAACATAGGGTATGGCAGAGAAACCTTGTCACTTATCACCTTTGCCGATATATATAGATGATTAAGGAAATTTGTCTAATAAAAAGTAAACTCAAAGCAACTCGGTATCACAAACTTGGATCCAAACAAAAAATGATGCTCGGGAATGTCTTGAGGAACCTCAACTATAAAAAATGATGTCAACAATGGCCTTTATGAAAAAATTAGAATAGAAATAAGACGACAAATAAAAATAAAAAACCCGGAAGTAGTCTAATGAGTATGGCAATGATTGTATATCGACTTTCAAAAATGATTAGAAATCAATATTGTGATACTTATTGAATGAGTATGTTATGTGTGGTTCTTGTATGAACTGTGGTTCCATAGATGTAAGTGTTGTGTAACTATGGTTTCGTACGTACAACCCTGTAGGGTCCATCTCATTCGGGTAAGTATTTGAAACCAGGGATCTATCTTTATTGTTTGGTGTTTAAAATGAAAAGATAGCAAGAAAAAAGAAAGAGAGAACCAGGTAGGAATTAATATGTAGATAAAATCCCTAGGTATTTAGAGTAAGTGAGAAAGAGTGAGAAATTCAGAAAAACCTTTCCAATATAGATTGCCTCTTAAACTTCAAAGATGGTCTTTAGAGTCCCAATAGAAAATATTTGATATATTTTGAATGTGTGTTGGAAATGTTATAGAATCAGTAAATTTGGTATAATGTAAGTGATTTCTCTTTATATTTTAACTTTTAATGAAATTTTGTTTACAAATTTTTATATTCAGTGGTCTCGAATATAAACCTCTTGTGAAGTTAAGCAAGGGCAAATACAATCACCTTAAGATCAAGTGGTAATAGGCTATAAGATTTGATCAAGTGAGACAGTTTAATATTGAAAAATAGCACATTTTTTATTAAATCTTTTCTATTGGAACTTGAAAGAACATATTTGAATATTGAGAGGAAATCCATGTTGAAAAAGTTATAGAATCTGTAAATTTGACATAATGTAAGTGATTTCTCTTTATGTTTTAACTTTTAATGACACAATATTCACTTTCCTTTACAACATATTAAGCAAATATTAATTTATTTCTTTTTCATACCAAAATTTCTATGCAATTTGGTTTTTAATATATGTTGTTTTCTATTTGGATTTTAATATATTTTGTTTTTTATTATGTATTTAAAATGTTAAACACACACAACAAGAAACTGAACACACAATGAAGGATAAGCGTGTAGCTCTCTTATTTTTCCATTATACATGATGTACATTTATAGTACAATGATGTGACTCTTGGTTTCACATTCCAAGGTCACTTGGACTTCATTGTGACTTTTCGCATTCCACACCTACCCATGGAGGATTAGGTGTTCCAACATTCCCCCCTTAATCCGAAGGGGTATGTGTGAGTCCAAGAAGAGAGTTGTAATACAAATCTACAAAGTATACATGGCAACACTTGGGCTGAATCAACTCTCTGAAATGTTGGAAAACAGAGGTGGTTTAAGGATGACCACCAACACTGGAACAAAATACTTGTTGCAGTTCCCAGAACTCTTCCAAAACTGGCAAGATGTTGAAAGCTTCTACTAGAGGAATTTTCCCTCATAAAAAAGGGAGACCTTCAACCTAAAAGAAGGGAGGTCTACAACCTGTGATGGTTTAAGGATGACCAACAACACTAGAATGCTTGAAGCATTTCCTAGAACTCAACCAAAGTTGGCAAGAAGCTGAAGGCTTATGCTAGAGAAAGTGTCCCTCATATATGAAAGGGAGACCTTCAACCTAAAAGAAGGGAGGTCTATAACCTGTGATGGTTTAAGGCTATCCACCAACCAAAGATGATGGTTTAAGGTTGTTCACCAACCAAAGGCATGCTCATGGGCATGCGTGTCTCTGGCTGCATCTTTGAATCTGGAATGACGAATTATGGCTCAGGCTCACCTGAACTGCTGTGTCTTTGGCTACAACTCTGAACATGGAATGAGAGATTGTGGCTTAGGCTCGCTTGATTTGACGTCAAAGCTTGTAGATAACCACCATTTTCCCCCCTGTTAGGGACAATGTGAGATGATGGTGAAAACTCAACTGCAAGTTTGCTCAATATTTGTGAACATGTTCTAACATGCGACTTAAACATCTTCTTGGCTACTGATGCCCATTGCCAAGAAGCAATCCATCCAAGATGAATCTTTGTTCTTGCAAGAGGCTTGTTTCTGAAGCATCTTCCTGAAGAATGAGTGTGCCGACCACAGTGCTTGCGTGGATGAAGATCAAAACAATGATCTTTCATATGACCAACTTGATCACAGTGTTGGAATTTTACAATCTGGTGTTGTTGTGGAAGCGGAGCAGGATCTGGAACAACTGTAGGTGAACTGTCATACAGGAATCTGACACTCTGAAATATGATGGGCTTGGTGTAGTCTGGAATATGAAAGGACATATCATTGTCATATACAAGACCATTTATGTGCTTGTTGTGGACAAGCTCTTCCCAAGGTCTGATGATGCGCTTGAGAAGTGCAGGCTGAACTGCTGCATCTGCATGTAAATCTGCTCTAGTACAAGGAACTGAATGGGAATCAACTGGAACTTTATTGACTTGTTGTTGATGGGAGTCTTTCACAATGTTCTGAACAGAAACAAGTTCAGAATGGTGACTCTTTTGTTGAATTTCATCTTGTTGAAGCTGATATTCCAACTGCAAAAACTCAATCTTGTCTTGTGCATCTTGCAAACAACTTTGAATATTACAAAGAGCATTCTTGCTCATTTTTATCATATCATCAACATTGGAATGAATGAGGTTATTCAACAACTCTAATGCCTCATTGATTTTAGCCATTTTTCAACAACTTAGGCTCAAAAAATAAAGGGTGTCGGCTTCAACTGATAATGCACCCATTTACAATGTGATTCAACTTTCTTTCAAGCAATACAAATGACTTCAAAGAACTTCTAGATATGAAAATCTCAAAGTACAAAATCTTCTCCTCAAATTATGGAGGACATCAAGGTATAGACTTGGATGTCTAACTAGCAAGCAACAATCACTTACATCAACAACTCAAATTTACACTTCAAGTCTTGATTGCAACTATGAATGAAGATGAAAATTCCACTCACTATGCAATGTAAGTTCAATACAACATCTCTGCAAAATATTTGTATGAATGTGTAGCAAAAACACTTGTGCAAGAGGCCTTTAAGGCAGCTGATTTTTTTTCTTCAAAGAGCTATTTTAAAATGATGGAAAACTTGTCTTCACATTGTCAACCTCTTTCAGAAAATCACCCTTCAAATCACAATGCAAATTTCACTTTTCTATTATGTAGAAAATCCATTTGCTTCATATGCCATTTCTGTTGTTTACTTCCTTTCTTCCTCTCTCTCAGCTATTTTTTTTTTCAATTAATTATTTGAGATTATTTTAAAAAAATTGGGAGGGATTGTAATAAAAAATTTAAAATGGGAAGGGAATTTGTTTTCAAAATAAAAATATAAAAAATCGATTTTTAGAATGGGAAAGCTGAATTTTTAAAAAATAGAACATGAATGTGGGGAAGGCTGAAGGTTTTAAGCGTTGAGTGTAGGGAGGGAGGGTTGTATGGTAGTGAGGGAGTTGTGTAAGCGTGAGGGTGTGTGAGTTTTTGGAGGGGAGAAGCGAAGGGAAATGGAGCGATGGTGTGAGGTCGAGTGGGAATGGGTATGTGTTCTGCGTGAAGGGTGTGTAGGGTGAGTGGAGTGAGGGGGCTGTGCGTTGGGTGGGGAAGAGCACAGGGAGAGGAGGGCGGAGGGAGCGAGAGGGATGGGGGGTTTGGGAGAGGCGTAAGGGAGGGCATTGTCGTGAGGGCGGAGTAGAGTAGCCTGTGTGGAGAGTGGGGTAGGCAGATTGGGTAGAGCCGTAGGGCGGAGTTTGTAGAGGGGGTAAGGGGAGGGTCATGGGGATGGGTTAGGGCAGGACTGAGTAGCCAAGTGAGTAGGGAGTGTAGGCCGATAGGGCGAGGGTGGCTCTAGTCAGGGTAGTGGATAGGGTAGCCATGAGGTGGGGAGGCCGAGTGGGATGCACGAGGGAGCGAGGTGAGGGAGGGGCGCCTCGCAGGTCGGGTGTATGAGCGCAGCCAAGTTGCTATAGAGTGGATGCATCATGTGAGGGGGTGGGGATTGGATACTGCACAGGGTTTGGGTTGACTTCGTGAGAGTTGTGAGGATGCAGAGGCCAAGAGCCCTTAAAAATATATATATATTTTTAAATTTTTTTTTTGTTAAAACAATAGAGAGTAGAGAAATGCAAGAAATTTCACAAATGCATGCAGCAGAGAATATTTTCTAGCAATAGAAAATGCAGAAATGAGGGCAACAACAGAACGTTTTTTTCCAGGAAATGCACGAAATTTCAGCAGAAAAAACTAGAGTTTGCAGAAATTTTTCAGATGAAAAGACTTAGAATTTTTTAATAAAAACCCCAGAATTCTTCTTTAAACAATATTCCAGCAGCTCTCCAATGCAGAAACTAAAAGTAGAAATTGCAGAATAATGTCCAGTGAGAAAACCTGCAGAATGCATAGTGCTGCTCTTCTTCAAAATCAATGCTGCTCTTCTTCAAAACACCTTTCTGAATGCTGCCAAGAATTTTCGAATGTTGCAAAAAAGACCAAAATTTTGTAGATATGCACAGACCATAAACACAAATGGCTCACTCAATGTTGAGTTGGTTATGAACGTATCAGCCCTGATACCATGTTAAACACACACATGGTGTGAGAGAAAGATAAACACACACACAATGAAGGATAAGCGTGTAACTCTCTTATTTTTCCATTATACATTATGTACATTTATAGTACAATGGTGTGACTCTTGGTTTCACATTTCAAGGTCACTTGGACTCCATTGTGACTTTTCGCATTACACACCTACCCATGGAGGAGTAGGTGTTCCAACATGAAATTTAGTGGTTATATGTTAAAATTTAGAGGGATAAAGTACGTTAAAATAGATATACTAAGGAGGTTTCTTATTATATAAATAAGATGGCTTCATACACCAATTTAATGTTTAATTTAGAAGTTATCTTAAAATTAAATTGCTAAATTATTATTGTTGTTGAAAAGCTAATTTAACAACAATACATTTTAATTATTTTTATGGTGTTCCTTTATTTATTATTTATTTACTATTCATTTTTTTTCAGTTTATTATTTTATTTTTTGGATTTAAATAATTAAATTGAGTTAATTTATTATCTTGATTTATATTTATAATTATTTTTTTTATTTTTTTTCTATCTTATTACTACTTTTTAGTTTTAAATAAATTATATAAAATAATTAAATTTTTGAAAAGAAATTTTTTAATATATATATATATATATATATATATATATATATATATATATATATTACCTTTCAAAACTTTACAACATAGGGGAGAGGGGTCAGTCATTGGACACCTTGACAATGACTGGGCCCCCGCACCACGTCGGACGCCATGCCTGCGTACGACAGGTGTCCCTCACATGCGAGCACGTGTGGCGGGTACATACCACCCAACAAACCAGTCATCCACCTGTTGAGCCAGTCGTTTGTCGCGTTTAACTAGAGGCTTGTTTGGAAAGCCTTCATTTTCGCTCCAGGCCTCGTTGTTGTTCATCTCACTGTCTAACTGTCACGCAGACACTGCACCTATGCCTGACGTATCTGCCGCCGCCCTCCATGCGCTGCATCCTGTGTTATGGTGCACGTGCGCTCCCAGTTCAAGCTCTCTTGGTCCTGGTTTGACCACGGCGACAGACCATGGTCCTGGTTTGACCGCGGCGGCAGACCATTCTTGTTATACCTCGGCTCTGTGGTTGTTATACCTAGGCTCTATGTTAGTTAAACCTCGGCTCTGTTGTGGTTATACCTTGGCTCTGTGGTGGTTATACCTCGACTCTATGTGATTATACCTCAACTCTTTGGTGGTTATACTTGGCTCTATGTTACTTATACTCGGTTTTATCGTGGTTATACCTTGGCTATGTCGTGGTTATACTCGGCTCTGTGGTGGTTTTAATCGGGTCTTTGGTGGTCATACTCGGCTCTGTGGTGGTCATACCTTGGCTCTGTGGTGGTCATACTCGGCTCTGTGGTGGTCATACCTCGGCTCTGTGGTGGTCATATCTCGACTCTGTGGTGGTTTTACCTCGGCTCTATGGTTTTTTTTACCTTGGCCCTATGGTGGTTTTACCTCGGCTTTATGGTGGTTTTACTTGGCTTTATGGTGGTTTTACTCGTCTATGTGGTGTTCATACCTCGGCTCTGTGGTGGTCATACCTCGGCTCTATGGTGGTTATACCTTGGCTCTGTGGTGTTTTTACCTCAGCTCTGTGGTAGTTTTACCTACGTTCGGCTTTGTGTCGCTTTCAGTTCTGGATGCTCCGAATTGTGTTTTCAGGTGTGTTTTTCAGGTCTGGAAGCTCTGAATTGTGCTTTTAGGTGCGTTTTCCTATTGGTTTTAAAATTTTTTAGTGTTTTTTCTTTTTTTTAATGTTTTTTCTCTATGAATGGTTGTTTTCTAATTGGGTTTTTGCATTGTTTGTAGGTCAATGCAGTTTCCAAGGACAATGTAGTTGGCAAGGCAAGGAGGACAATGCAATTGGCAAGGAGGAAAGCCAGGAGGGAGAGGAAGCCAAGGAGAGCAGTCTTAAGGTAGGACTTTTTCCTACCAGTCATATGTATTTTTTGTAAACACATTTAACCTGAAGGATATGTTTCTTTGTTGAGCTTCTTTACTATGTTTTTAAACACTTGGGTTTTCTATAAATTGTCTGGTTTTTTGTGTTAATTAAAAGGAATTTTTGTAAATTGAGATATAGGGTTTAGGGTTTATGGTTTTCTGTAAATTGAGATTTTGATGTTTAAATATTGGTATCCACCACAGAGTTGAGAGCCAGGTATAACTGCTTTATATTTTGTACATGTTTTTAATTAATTCGATGTCATTTTCTCATATTGTGTTAGTAATGTTGAGGTTTAGGGTAGGGTTTTTGTGTTAATTAAAATGAATTTGTGTAAATTGAGATATAGGTTTTAGGGTTTATGTCATTTTCTCATACTGTGTTAGTAATGTTGAGGTTTAGGGTAGGGTTTTTGTGTTAGTTAAAAGGAATATATGTAAATTGAGATATAGGGTTTAGGGTTTATGTCATTTTCTCATACTGTGTTAGTGATGTTGAGGTTTTGGGTAGGGTTTTGTGTTAATTAAAAGGAATCTGTGTAAATTGAGATATAGGGTTTATGGTTTATGTCATTTTATCATATTGTGTTAGTAATGTTGAGGTTTAGGGTATGGTTTTTGTGTTAATTAAAAGGAATATGTGTAAATTGAGATATAGGGTTTAGGGTTTATGTCATTTTCTCATACTGTGTTAGTAATGTTGAGGTTTAGGGTAGGGTTTTTGTGTTAATTAAAAGAAATTTGTGTAAATTGAGATATAGGGTTTAGGGTTTTCTGTAAATTGATATTTTGATGTTTAAATATTGGTATAACTACCACAGAGCCGAGGTATAACCACCACAGAGCCGAGTATGTTAATAATGTTTTATATTCTGTACATGTTTTCAATTAATTTGATGATATTTTCTCATACTGTGTTGTTAATAATGTTGTCTAAATTCTCATATTGTGTTGTTAATAATGTTCACATTTTCTCATATTGTGTTATTTACATTGATATATGCACATGTTTTGACTTGCATGTGAAGTCTTAGTCTTGCATTCTTGTTTCACTCCAACAAGGTATAACCATCTTTGTTCCTGGTTTCTCTTAAGTTTTTTGACTTGCATGTGAAGTCTCAGTCTTGCATTCATGTTTCACAGAGTCGAGGTATTAATTTTACAGTCACTTCCATAGAGGTATTTTGTCTTTGTTCCTGGTTTCTCTTAAGGGTTTTGACTTGGATGTAAAGTCTCGGTCTTGCATTCTTGTTTCATAGAGTTGAGGTATTACAATCACTTCCATAGAGGTATTTTACCTTATATATTTTTTCGTTTATGAATTCAATTTCTTTGTTCACACCCTTTGTTCTTTGTTCAGGGTATCATTGGTTTGCAGTTATGATTTTTATATTCCACTTCTTTTTAATCAATTAAGAGGTAGGATCATTCAATCAGGGTTGTTCTCATTTCAAGACACATTTTCAGAGTGGGGCAATGGGCCAAAATCCAAGTTGGAATTTGGTGGCATAGACCTTTTTTGCTTATGAATTCAGTTTCTTTGTTCAGATTCTCCTCTTTTATTGAGTGATTTTTATTGATGAAGTTAGCAAGTAATTTTCACCTCCTTTATTGAGTGATTTTTATTAATGAAGTTAGCAAATGAATTTTCATTGCACTAGTATAATGATACAGGTTTTTTGCCCACTGATCTAATTAATTAGAATTTGTTAGCATTATTTATTTTATCTGATCCCCTCACACAATTTCGTTATATAAGACTATTGGTTTTCTCCCCGTGTTGATATACTTATTATTTAATAGGATTATTAGTATATGTTTGTGTTCATTAAAGAGCATGTAATGTTCAAGGGATATTTTGTTTAGATGTAATATAAATTGAAATTGTGATGTTTATATTCATATAATATTTTCAACAGAGAAAATGTTCATGGAGGGAATTTTGTTTCTTTTGTATTATTGGAAAAATCTATCATAACTCTATTATTAATCACTATTCATAAAGATTATCATTGGCTTCTATTGATGAATGTGGGTTGTCTTGTCACTATAAGTAACAAAAATGATGCCACCAGATATCACTTATTTTAATAGTGTCATTGATGATTGGTATTATGCCTTTTCAAGTGAGCAAGTTAGACACCAAGCTTACACTGCCAATTTGTTAACTCCAAAGGAATACAAGATATAATTTTGTAGAAATTACAATTTTTTTGATGCATACTAATTAAAAATTAAAAATTCTGATATAGGTTATGGCAAGTATTGTGTTATTTTAAATAACCAATAACTTCATACATATAACTTCATAAAATTTTTGATATAGGCTAAGGCTATAAATTCAAAAATTAACAAACTTTTAGGAATTAGAAACTGTTTGATACATATTAATTTGAAACTGTTTGTAGCTTCCCAAAAATCCTTGGATGCTATACTTATCAAGCCTATTTCATCCTTAACAAAATAACGGTGTCTTCTGGTTACAAAAATTAAGTCATGCCACCCCTATGCTTGCTGGCTTCCATTTCCTTCATTACCCAAAATTGTTGAGTTGACCTCCTGCTCCAAGTATGGTGGACTGCCCAACATTGAATGATTAGGAGGTACCTGAATGTTGCCATACGGTTGACTCCAATTTTCTCCATGTAGCCATGGTGGGACTCAGTAGCCCAAGTGTCCACTTGTGTTACTAATCCCAGCATTGCTTGCAGGTGTCATATAAACATAGTTAGGATTCAAAACTGCACTGGTAGGGGTATAAGAGGTGGACTTAACCCCTGCCTGATAGATGGGGACTTGGATGTTAATAAAGTCTTGGAATGATGGTGTTTGCTCTGCAATGTGGTCCAACATGTTAGACATCAACCTATTTGCCTCAAATTGGCTTGAACCATGGTCTTCCCTGCTTGTCACCCCTCCTCCATTTTCCAACTCTTTCTGAACCTTTCTTGCCTCTCTCTCTTACCTTGCCAATTGATTTTGATGTTCCTTATCTTCCCTTGTTTTTTGTCTTTCCAACCTTTCCTTTGCTAGAGCTTTTGTTGTTGCAATCCTTGCAGCCCTATTTTCATTGGCTAACTCCTTCTTTCTCTTTTTAGCTTTCTGAATTTCATTCTTTTTACGTTCAAACTCAAACATTAAATTCATATAATCTTTAGATGTGAGCAATTGTGAAATCCTATCTAAACGAAGATAATCTGATGTTGAGTTCCTTGATGAGGCATTCACTCTCTCTACTGGTAGCTTTATGAATGCACCAAGTAATCTCTACTTTTTTGTTTCCCCATGCTCCTTCGGACCTAGCACTTGGATTTCATCCTTTGGGACAATTGATTGGCCCCCATTGTTGTCTTCTTCAGGTACTTCATGCTTAATAGGCTCCTCTTCCAGTGATCCATTGTCCATAAAATAATGAACAAGTTCGGTGTTTAACCCTGATGGTTGTGAAGGCATGTCCATGCTTTCCTCCTCATTGGTGGTAGATACATTATTTCCAGTGATATTCATCACATCCTATGCCAACCACAATGGTGCGCTTACTTGGTTTGGCATGGTCAATTGCTCATTTTCAGCTGCATTAGTGGGTATGACAGCCTCATTGATATTGTTAGTTGGTTCATGACTGAACTGTGTCTCACTGACATGCTCAGCATCATCACCACCATAGAACAACCCTTCAGAAAGGGACATTATACCTTCAGTAGCAGCTACATCTTCTTGGGCACCGACATGCTCTTCTAAGTGCTCTGCTTCTTGACCTTCCATTTCAAATGCTTGGATACAACTAGTATCATGCATAAGAGCATCAAAATTAACTGGCCATATATCAGTCCTCCTAAATCCAGCCTTGATATTAGAAGGTGTGAGAGCCATTTTAAATGCTTTACTTGCAAGCTCAGCTAGCTCAAACCTCTTTACTTCCACCCTTGGATTATTTTCCATCCGTGAAGCTTGCTCGACCCTGAAATAGTTCTTGAAAGTCCCAAACATGCTCACGTCAAGGGGCTACAATATGTGAGTGGTATGAGTCGGCAATGTTAACAGGTCAATGCCCAACTTATTGGCCTCCTTGATTGTTTTCATAGCCATGTGGCTTCCATGGCCATCTAAAATCAGTAAGTGCTTGTTTTCAGGAGAGACACCACCCGGTACAGAAGCAGCAAAGTGGTAAAGCCAACTCAGGAACAGTTCCTTTTTCATCCATGCATGTGGATGTGCAGCCATGCATGCACTTGGTTCACAATTCTGTATATAATTTTTTAGTTGAGTTTTACCTTTAAATAGATAAAATCCTAGTATTGATGAACCAATTGCATTGACACAAGAAATAATTATGATCCACTCCCTGCTTTTAGGCAATATCTTAGGCACATTTCTACTCCCTCTCTTGGTAATTACCCACATACCAAAATTCCTTCTTGCCTGTAAGCCTATTTCATCACAGTTCCATATATGGTCTAGGGCATATGAGTGTTGGTCATATGCAGTAGAAAGAGTATTATAGAACTTGGAAACAATTGCAGGGTGTAGATTTAAAGCCTAGTTTCTGTCAAGGCCCTCCACTGTACGTAACACAAGGTCTAGATTCCTCTTTTTAAACCCACTCCACCATGACTTACTAGGAAAACCATATTTAAAGGAGTTTGGCCTCCCTTGACAGATTTGAGCTATAATGGATTTAAGTTGTATAAGCTCTAATCCATGTCCCAATTGGACCATCTCCTTACAACACTCGACCACCTCATCCTCCTCCTCTTCAGTCATAACTATAACAGGCCCTCTATGCTCTGTATTAGTCAACCCATTTATCCAATAATGTATGTTAGAGGCAGCAATACCATGTTTTTTTGCAGATGCATGGATTGAATATCCCTTAAACTCAATGTTATCAATTGCATCAAGCATGTATTGCTTTTTCCAGCCTCTGATGGCACTAATTTTCTTTGTTGAACTTGCGCCTTGCACTGTGGTTGAAGATGGCTTTATGGCTGATGGTGGGTTGGGATGATCTGCTACCATAGGCTCCTTTTCAACGACATTGCTGGGAGCATTGGGAACATTGACATCCTCATCTGAAGAACTTCTTCTTAGTTGGGCCCCCCTTCTCCCTCGCCTCTTGTTCCTTATATGATCTGCAATATAAAATCTTGGCATGGCTCCAACAACCTGCAGATTTACCACGAAATTCTAATTTAAAATTGTATTCGAGTACAACATGAGTAAGAAATTTGATAAGTATTATAGAACAATTGTATAGAGTAAACTATATTTATGTATGAATTCCAATATTAGCATGAGATTCAATAAGTAATACTTATTTACTGCTAACAACATGAAATCTTTTGTTGTTTGTTGTGAATTAATTGACATTGAAGTGGAACATACCTGGTTTACCTTAACAATTGAATTTGGATTACATTGTTACTTTGAATTATTGAATGATTTACATTATATTGTATTTCAATTATGTATGACTTGTAATATCAGCATGATAAAGATAAGTGATACCTATTGATTGTTAACTACATGGTTGTTAAGCTACATGGCTGTTAAGATACATGGTTGTAAGCTACATGGCTGTAAGCAACATGGTTGTAAGTTAACATGTCATCTTCTATTGTTAACATGGTCGTAATCAACATAATTTTTGTACTGGTGTAGAGGTATTGACTAACAGGACTTTCATAGTTTCTTGTTAAGTGTATGCAAGTTTGAAGATGAATTCCTTGATGTTGCTACTTAAAATTTTGGTGTTGGAACTAGTGCTCTTGCCTTTGCTATTTTTTTAGGTTGTTAACATGGCTGTAAGCAACAAACTTTTTGGCTTCATTGATACAAGTTTGGCGACTTCGTTAAATTCCATCTATTGGGGGCAAGGGTTGAATAGAGGTATTGACTTGGCAAGAAAAACTAGCTAGACAGGCCATTTGACATGACATTGATAGTTTCTTGTTAAGTGTACTCAAGTTTGAAGATGAATTCCTTTCATGTCGAAGCAGTCCCAAGAAAATTCACCATATTTTTTTTGAATAATTTCTACCACCTGTTGTTTTTGTTTTGTACTTAAGTATGTACCTATGTAGTGTATTTTTATAGGGCTACTTTCAACAATTTTAGTGCACAATTCCTTGTTTCCACCTATGGTTGGAAATTCTCTATTAACTATTGGTGTTGCTACTTAAACTCTTGGTGTTGAAAGCACTGCTCTTGCCTTTGCTATTTGCTTAGGTTGTTAACATGGTTGTAAGCAAGTTTCTGGTTAAGTGTATGCAAGTTTCAATATGAAGTCACACTTTTTGTATGGGTGTAGAGGTATTGACTAACAGGACATTCATAGTTTCTTGTTAAGTGTATGCAAGTTTGAAGATGAATTCCTTGGTGTTGCTATTGAAACTCTTGGTGTTGGAACCACTGCTCTTGCCTTTGCTATTTGTTTAGGTTGTTAACATGGTTGTAAGAAACAGACTTTTTGGCTTCATTAAGACAAGTTTGGTGATTTCGCTAAATTTCATCCCTTGGGGGCAAGGGTTGAATAGAGGTATTGACTTGGAAAAAAAACTAACTAGATAGGACATTTAACAGAACATTCATAGTTAAGTGAATAATTTCTACCATCTATTGTTGTTGTTCTGTACTTAAGTATGTACCTATGTAGAGTATTTTTCTAGGGCTAATTTCAACAAGTTTAGCGCACAGTTCCTTGTTTCCACCTATGGCTGGAAATTCCCTATTGACTATTGGTGTTGCTGCTTAAACTCTTGGTGCTAGAACCACTGCTCTTGCCTTTGCTATTTGTTTATTTTGTTAGCATGGCCGTAAGAAATTTTCTGTTTAAGTGTATGCAAGCTTCAAGATGAATTCATACTTTTTGTACTTGGTGTAGAGGTATTGACTAACAGGACATCCGTAGTTTCTTGTTAAGTGTATGCAAGTTTGAAGATGAATGCCTTGGTGTTGTTGCTTAAAATTTTGGTGCTGGAACCACTGCTCTTGCCTTTGCTATTTTTTTTGGTGCTTAACATGGCTGTAAAAAACATACTTTTTGGCTTAATTAAGACAATTTTGGTGACTTCATTAAATTTCATCTATTGGGGGCAAGGGTTGAATAGAGGTATTGACTTGGAAATAAAAACTAACTAGATAGGAAATTTAACTGGACATTCATAGTTAAGTGAATAATTTCTACCACATGTTGTTTTTGTTCTATACTTAAATATGTACCTATGTAGAGTATCTTTCCAGGGCTAATTTCAACAAATTTACCGCACATTTGCTTGTTTTCACCTATGGTTGGAAATTCCCTATTGATTGTTGGTGGTGCTGCTTAAAATCTTGGTGTTGGAACCATTGCTCTTGTCTTTGCTATTGATTAAGGTTATACTAATGAAAGGTAGTGCTATGTCTGGAAGCTATGGCTTCCAATGATCGGCTATCAAATTCCCTTATGGAAATGAACACTGCCTATGTTTGGCTATATGACTGGTTGCAAAGTCCACTTCCTGTCAATGATACTGGCTATCGACCTCAGCCTTATTCCATGTCAATAAGCTCTAGATACACTTTGTAGATGGACTTATCTTTGGACATGGACTTATCTACCTAGTGTGTATATGCTCAGCAAATATGTGTTAATGTTTCCTGTTTTTTTAGAAAAAAATAGATACAACAATTTATTATATTTGGCTAAGCCTGCGATACAACTAGCTATAGTTCAACTTTTTGCTCTTAGCTTGAGCTAAGTAGCAGTTCAGAAGAAGTAGTTAAGAAGGAAGCTATAGTGAAACTTCCATGAGACTTCTAATTAGTTCTATTTCCACTCTTGCAATCTCTCTAACTCCTATGTATTTAGTAGCTTTCTATTCTTATAACAACGAGTATGCTTTAATTAGTCAATCTAAGCTAATGAAAAACGTAGTAAGCTTTCCAGGTCATGTCTTAGTAAGCTAGCTTGAACACTCATAGCTCCTTTAATCTATGTGATTTTCTTATAAACATAACTCTCATCACTTATAAGCTTAACATGGTTTCTCAACTAAAATAATGATAAAGTAATCAATATAATAACATTATTCAAGAACAACCGAAAACCTGTATGTCTCCGGCAACGCTCCAGCAACCGATGAAGAGAATGAATGTAACACTGTGCACACAATCTGTTTGGAATGTAACACTGAGCACACTCTGTCTGGATGAAAAGAATTAATGTAACACTGTGCACACACTATGTCTGGAATGTAACACTGAGCACACTCTATCTATATGTCTGGAACACTGTCTAAAAACGATTATATGTCTGCAAAATGAAAACTCACTGTCTGAAAATGATTATATGTCTGCAAAATGAATGGAACACTGTATAAAAACTCTGATTGTATGTGCAAACTCTAAATGTATGTCAGTAGTAGCTTAAGAGTATAATGAATGCTTCAAATGCAGTAAGGGTTGATGTTTTATAGTTTTATGATATATAATTTAATTGGTACGGAAGATTGGCATGGATTTCCATCTCCCAAATTCAATTCTGTGTTGTGGATTGATTTGTACATGATCCAATGACTGATAAGATTCAATGGTTGATCCTTGTGATTTCCTAAATTTAATTCTTGAATTGAAATGTTTTCCTGAATTTAATTTGTGAATTAAAATGCTTTCCTGAATTTAATTCCTAAATTGAAAGGGTTGTTGTGTTTAATTCTTGAATTCAAAGGTTGGGTGAACTATTTCCTGAATTGAATGGTGCCATTTAATGTCTTCAATAGGTTGAATGGATAAACAGACATGTACATATGGATGACACACATTTCACCTATGTTTGTGCAGGTGTGACCCAGCCTTGTGCAGGTGTTACCCAGCAATGGGATCTATTGCCCTAATGCAAAATTAGTGGGTGGTTGTTTGATGGGATAATTGTAATTTTGGATGGAAAGCATTGTAATTTTTTGTAGTGCATTTTGACTTAGTTGATAATTCATAACTAGAGGTACTTAAGACAATAGGTCTTGTCACTTGTGATGTTAAGACTTGGTGAATGACAGTTGTTTGTCTAATAAAAAACTGGGCCCATTTTGGACATATTTATATAACTTATATAACTTAATATAAAGTATTTATGTGCATATTTTAGTGAGTTTATGATTTTTTTTGTGGATGTGTGGAACCAGTACTATAACTACTACTGGTACTTGCACAACAATAGAAGCCTCTCCCCTATTTATTTCAAGCTTTTTGACCTTGCATGAAAAAACAATAAACACATAAGCTTGAAAACCATAAATATATAAATAATTTTTGAAAGTGGGGTGGAGGTTGTGGGAGCCCCAAGCAAAACCATTGGTTGTTTACGTGTGAACTAGAAACAGCTACACGAGACCCTTGCATTAGTTTTGGAAATATGGCACAAGTCCCGTATTAAATCTGGAGCACTCACGGTTTTGGAAACTACTTAATGTGGGATGTCCTTTTTATTTAAACTTCGAGGGGGTTGGGACCCCGCATGCCATCGATCTGGAGCACGAAATAGTTTGGTCTTTGATTGCATCACCAAATTGTTCGATTTGTCAACATGATTATCAATTGGAAAGCCATATTTACAAGTCTATATGTTATTTAATACACTGTAAGGAGAAGAAGTCTAACAACAGGTTTAAACTTTAATGGTCTGCACAATTTTTTAGGCCAACACTTTCCATGGAATGGTAATGGATTAACATTCATCATCCATGTCTGATGTGAGATAATCTACCATGTGCATGACGATCTAAATTATCATCATCATCTGGAATACAAGGCCTATACCATTTTGAATTTAAAATAAAAAATGATAGAGAGAATTTTGTACATTAATTTATTCATTTCAAATTTTGAATTTAGTTTAACATTAGTTCTGCCATGTGCGCTAAATCCTGTCGCGTCTTTCATTTCTATGATTCGGATGCACTAGGAAGACATCAGAACTCACATAAGAATAAGCAAACTGCAATCACATCGAATACCATTCTCAATACTTTCAGTGTCATGCTATGGGGAAACAACCTAATCATGCTATGTTTGATTCCAACCACAAAATTTCTCACAATTTTGAGTTCCAAAGAGTCAAACTATCAAATAGTCGAACTCACTTGGAGTTGCAACCACACAACTTTAACATCGAATTTTCATTGATCTCTCTACCTACTGTGAAAAGGGCGAAAATGGCATGGGATTGGTGTCTTGAGCTCTTTGCCTTGTGTGAAAAGGACCAGGAACTAGATCCTTAGCAGCATAATACAAATCCTGGTCTTATGGTTACATTAATACAAAAGATGTGTCTCTTTACTAGTCTTTGCATCTTTCAGACATTGAAAATATTATGTTCTCTGATTGCAGTGAACAATGAGATTTTAGGAGAAGTACCCTTACCTTTGTATGGTATCCAGTGTTTTATTGAAATTATAGTTCCTTCCTGGAAAGAAAAATTTGATGGCCGCACCCAAAATAAATGTAGATGAATCCTTGAAACTTTCTTCTTACTGGATGGCTTTTCCCAAGTTAATCCTGTAGCTATTTCTTGTGTTGAGCTTAGGTTGTCTCTCATTTAGGCAATCCCAGTACCAATTCTAGGTGGAATGAAACTAAAATTTGGGAAAAGAAACATTTAAACCGGTTATAATAAGTTTGAAACTGAAACAGTACCTCTTTTCATTGAATATCAAAATAAAATATAAATGTAGTATGCAATAAGAAGAGAATGGATTAACAATGTTGAGTCTGTTGTAGTTTAATCTTACCAGGCGATAGCAAAGCACAAATCCACCACCTTCAATTTGAGATTTTTGAGTTTTGATTGTTGGTGGCACTTAAAGCCAAGAGGATGCTGGTAAAGCCCTACTTACCAGTGGGATGTAGTTTCCAAAAAAAAGGCTGAGGCACACATTGAGGGAAAAAATCTAGAAGGGAAAAGGGAATAAGTCTTTGGTTAATCCATTAAAAAAATGGTTATGAAAAGAAACAGTTTGTTTGATTAGTTTTTAAACCTCCTCATTACTTTCTTTAATTATTAGTTTTATTTTATTTATTAACTAGTAATCCTAGGGCTTAAAAATCTTCAATTGTCTAACATTTTATCCAATGGTGAAAAGTGGTACACAGTGGCACCTAGGGGAGTTGTTTTCAAAGAGAAACATCTTACGGCGTAAAAATTATATTTCATTTTGTAGTTAATATATGTAATTGATATCTAATTAATATGTGTTAATTGACTATCTAAACTTAGTTATATGATTAGTTAAAGATAGATCAAATTCTCATCATAAGAATTTTAACACTGTCATTTAAAGTTACCCGGATGAGGCTGTAGTTGGGCCACATCCTGCTTCATAGGAATGAATCCAAGGATGAAATTAATTTATTATTGAATAACATGTTTTTTTTAAGGAAATAAATATTTATATTTAAACTAAGATGGTAGGAATAGCTGCTATGTAGCACTTGTTATATTGGATTGGATAAGTATTATGATTATATGTTTTGATTTTAAAAAAGTGTTTTTTAATTTATAAACTCAATATTATTATTAATTTATAATATTTTTTAATTATTGATATAGTATATATAGCTTTTTATTATAATCAAATTTCATTTAATTTAAATATAAGAATTCAAACTAAATTTAATTTAATTAATATATAGGAGTTTAATCATACATTGAAATCAAATAACAACATGATTGACTTTGGCAAGAGACTAGATCTTGAAGCAATGAGTGAACCACGCTTTAATTGAGTAAGTAAACTAGTAATGTCTAGATTTTTAAATTAGTAGGTAGGGGAATACTTCAGTGTGTAGTTTGGCTTGCAATTGATTTAATCAATATTGTTGGGGATTCTAAGGTTGTCATTCAATGGGTTCAGGGGAGAAAATCCCTCAAGATCCCTCTCCTTCACCACTACATAGGAAATATTATCACTCTCCTTCCTTCTTTCATTGACATCTACATCCTTCATGTGTATCTTGAACAAAACATGGATGTGGATGCCCTATCCAAGCGAGAAAACCCTCTCCTTCTTTGGCTGATGTATTTTTATTTTATGCTTGAAGGTTTAGTTCGCGATTTGGGCTCCTTCTAAACCTATCTCGGCATGGTTTTTGCTCTGGTCTCTTTTTTCCTTGTGCCTGAGATGCGCTATTTGCCTTCTCATTTTGCCCCGTGGATGGGCTCGATTTAGTTTTTCTTTCAAGATATATTGTAGACATTTTATTTGTTTTCTCTTTTGGTTTTGACTGTATCTCTGTGGCATATTTTGTTTTCCCTAAGATGTATGCAGACAATGTCATATCTTTCTATCAAATGTATCTAAACTCCTCTTTAATCTTTAATGAAAGTGTTAAGTGTTAAGTTTTTTTTTTTTTTGGGTTGAAAAAAAGGTAAGTAAATGATGTTAATTTGTATTTATGTAGGAAAAATAAATGGTATTTGATATGTTGGAAAGGGATTTAGAAGGAATAAGTGAATATTGTGAAGCAATATACAATAGAATTTTGTTGTAAGTAAGAATTATAACATATGTTTAGTGAATAAGGACATTAAGCACAAAAAATAGACATCAATCAAACTAAAAGGTAAGAAATTAAAGTAAAGATGTCATGTCTATTGCAACAAATTTACAAATTACATTTCATAAGATGTGAAAGAAAAATTAATAATAAATGCATTTCTATAATAAGACAAATTTTTCATAAATAAAGTAAAATATTGATTTTCATAATTTTCTAATTTTCTAATTTTTATATAATCATTAATAACACATTTGGATTTATTTTCTAATTTTTATATAATCATTAATAAAATATTTGGATTTATAATCTATAAATTATAAATATTAGAAGATACTATGACAATACACATACACTAAATAACACAACAATTTGGTATAATGATTAAATCATAAAACATTTATTTAATAATTATTCTAATTAAAATAATAATTACTTTATTAATTGATAGAAAATGAAAATAATACAAATACTCAATAAATAATGTATGGAACTACAACTAAAATGAGCCTTTATTATCTAAGCAAAGAATAAGTGTACATTATAGAGATAAGCGCATTGATGTTATGATGTTTATCCAACACTGTCAATTTTCAACACTATCAATTTTCTCTTGACTATAGAACCAATATAGTCAATGTTTAAAGTGTGTTATACAATAGTGCTACAACATAAACTTAGAACACGTGTGCTAAAAAATGTAGTAGTGTGCTAGTGAAATATGATGACATCAAAGCAACGATCCATTAAGATCGTTAGTATATTGACACAAGGGTTGTGGCTTGTTATCCAAGTCACATGGAATGTTGTGTTTAAGAAAAAATGCATCAATGCAAGGTGGTAAGATGGGATCATGTACAAGTAACACTCAAAAGTGGCAACATGTTTCCACAACGTGTCCATAGACAATCCACCTATTTTGATGAAGTACATCAATGCTTTATTATAAATTAAACACATATTGTATATTAATGCACAAAATTGTTTTATGTGCACCAAGACATTTTTTAAAAGCTTTCACCTATTGAAAAAAAGAGAGTCTAGATTTGATATATATTATGTGTTATCAACCATTTATCTTACATATTGAAATTATAGTGGGCTAGAAGGGTCTAGAGAGAAACCTCTTGTATGTCAGGGTGTTACAAAGGTAACTTAAGATTGTGTGCACTCAAAAGTAGAGTGGATGGAGCTTGGATCAATGTCATCAATCTTACAAGTTTAAATCTTATGCATAAGGTATCCTTCTATGTGGGTGAGATTTAACCCTATTATATATGGGATTAAATTTAGTGTATTCAATTTATATATGAAAAAATTTAATTTGCAACCAACCTATTTGTATATCTACTATTTGTGGGGACCCAATGGAGGCATAAGCACTCAAGAATGGTATTAATGTGAGAACAACAAAAACCTTAACTAAATCATCTTTTAAAACCTCCACTATGCATAAGAGAAGTTTTAATCAACATTTTCTTGAATATAGGATTTATATGTTGACATTGAACATATCCTCAAAAAGCTTTTCTAAATGTTTTTTTCCTAATAATTTTGAGATAATAAAGTTGAAGAAGAATAGGCCTTGATAGAAAAATAATATTTTCATCTTGATGATTAGAAGAGATTTGCGAGTATCGTAAATCTAAATGCAAATTTATATATAATATTATATTTTAAGAAGTTTCAAAATGAGTGATAAAGAAGCCATTAAGTTGCATGGGAACAATATTGTGGTTAGTAAGGTGTAAAATTAGTGGTCACTGTTTTTTTTATGAATTATTTGTTAATTTAAAGAAATAATGGGGAGATAGCAAAGGTTCATCAATGATTTACATTTTCGATGTATTTTAGGAATGTTAATGGGATTTAAAGAGTTATGAATTTTATTAGTGCATTGTTGTATAATCTTTTAGAGTATTTAAAGTGAATCCTAAAATAGGTTGTTGAAAATGCATATAGTGTCACATTAAAGAAATGGCATGGTTAGGTTTTTTTGTGAGCTACAATTGTTTCATTTTCCACTAGATTTCCTCTAAGTTTAATACGTTTATGTGTTGTGTGTTGGCATAAAGAGAAGTTTATAACAATTGGATTTGAAATTGATCTTTAGAAGGGAAAATTTCATTGAGTTATTAAGAGACACATAAGGTGACAGGGAGAAATTCATCTCATATTTGTCACTTCTTTTACAAGAAAATTACATGTTTATGGTAATTTTTGGATTCAAAATATATTTTAATACTTATATTATATTTTAATTATGTGCATTTAACTTGAGGATTTCAAATTGAACACAACTAGTTGTTTCACAAAAATAATTCGAAGAAATTATAATTTTGATGGTAATTGTAAAACAAAGCCTTAGTTTTGAGGACAAAAAATCATAATAAATTGTATTTAATAATATTTTTCGGCGTGCTCTTCTTTATTTGAATTTTCTCATTCGGCCAACCCACTGTTGCGGCCCGTGTTGTTGCTTCCTTGCCCTAGCCCCCATTGTTGCTCGCTTCCCAGACTTCCATGGCCCCTTCAGAGTCCATCCTGTAGGAGGAAGCTCCCCTTGACCACACCTTGGCCTTCTCGGCCCTCATCACCTCCCTGGACACCCCGCACCCACGGCCTACAAATTTGAAGTTTGTAAAGAAACTAGATGGGAATCAGGAAGTTTCTCTGCCCCCGGCAATCCCTCGAATGGTATCTCTCTCTCTCTTGCTGAGAAAGGGCTTGTGGGACAATTTACGAGCCTTTGGCCTTCGCGAAAGACCATCCAGAAATGGGTTGAGCATAACTACCTGGCGAAAACTCAAGAGAAAATCTCTATCAGATTTTGTGGCAGGGGTTTCTTCACCTTCCATTTTGACACTAAGGAATAAAAAGATATGATATTTTGAAATGGCCCTTAATTCATGGACACCATGGGACTCTACCTGAATAAATGGACGTCGGATTTCTATCCAGAGTTAGATGTCCTAAACATTGTTCTGGTCTGGTTTTGGCTCCCCCACCTTCCCCTTCATTGCTGGGGGGATGACTCTATAAGAGCAATAGGGAACATTGTTGGAAAGTTCATTGACAGAAGTGAACCAAACGATAACATACAGGCCTGCGCAAGAATTTGTGTTGAACTAGATCTTGGCAAAGGACTTTCAGAAGAAATCAAGCTAAAGGTGGATAAATGGATGAACATACAATAGTTGGATTATGAAAAACTTCCCTTCAAATGCAAGGTATGTCATGAATATGGCCATTTTGCAAATATATGCCCAAAATCAATTGAAATAGACAACTCAAGCAACCCCGAACCGCAGTGGGAAGTCATCAAAAAAAAAAAAACCTCCTACAACTCCAAAAATAGTGCACCTTACACCTCTCATACTCCCCCTATGATGGTTGGCCCTAGCATACCTCCTCCTCCATAACCCTAATAGGTCTCCTCCAAGCCATCATCTGAACCCATATTAACAAACCCTTTCTCTGCTTTGTATTTTTTGGAAGAAGATCCACCTTTCCATTACCCCCCCCCCTCGTCTCGAGGTTGGAAAATCCCCCCCCAACCCCCCATCTCCCTCCAAATCAGCTCCCCCCCTCATCCTCTGAACCCTCCTTTTCCTGGATTATTACAAGAAACACAACTAAGTATATAGGATCTATCTTGGACTTATCCAAAAAATTAAGACCGGGAAGGAAATCAACCAAACAATACAGAGATGAAACAGCTCAGAAGGATATAGCCCTAGGAATGCAACAACCAATATTCTCCTTTATTGGAGGGCATAGTAACAAAGAACCAAGTCATAAAACTTTAGGAGGGAAGCCTGGGTCTACACCCTCAACCCTTAAGCAATGAAAGCTCTCACATGGAACTGTAGGGGATTAGGGCACCCTCTAAAATCAATGCTCTAAAATATCTCATCAAGTAAGAACAGCCAGAATTAATCCTCATTCAAGAAACCAAACAAGAAGAAAAAGACATGGAAGAAATCATAAGCAGATTCAAGCATTACTCAGGTACAATAGTAGGATCCAGAGGTTTGTTAGGAGGAATAGCTCTAATCTGGAACAAGAACATATGACAACATCAAATAATCTCAAAGACCCGGCACTCGATAAAATTAAAGCTTTAAAATGTGCAAGAAGATATTGTGATCATATTTTACAACATATATAGGCCAAATCACTATCGAGACAAAGAAGTGTGTTGGCGTTCTCTCCAGACATATATGGAAAGTGCAGATAGCAAAAATTTTATCATTGGGGGCAACTTAAATTTGATTATGCACCCAAAGGAGAAAAATGGGGGGAACTTTTACTCCTGTTCCCTCAAGAGATCAGTTGTAACGCATCATCAGAGATCACGATTTAGTGGATATAATTCTAAGGAATCAAAATTTCACCTGGAACAACCATGGGATTGGCCCAAGTAACATAATGGAGCGACTAGATTACTTTCTTGTGGTAGTCTCTCTCATCACCCTTCTAAATGTTGTTTCCTCCTCTATCCTGACGTGCTCGGCCTCGGATCACTACCATGTCTCTCTTTTCTTAGGCGCATAATCAAATCTTGGGTCCTTACCTTTCTGCTTCAATCCGCTATAGTGTGACTTCTAGGAGGCCTGAGAAATTGTGGAAATCACTTGGCATTCACATGTAGAAGGGTCTACTTTTTTCAGATGGGAGACAAAATTAAATCTTGTTCGCACAGCTCTCCGAAAATGGGCAAAAGAGCATTACAAAGAGTCGGATCTGGAAAAGCAGGACATCAAATGGAGGTTAGAGGAGACACATAACGAAATTGAGGATAAAGGCATCACCAAGGAGAAAAAAATACAAGAGAGGGAACTGTATTGGAAAATGTACAATTCGAGCAGAAGGGAGGAATAAAATTGGAGGATTAAATCCAGAAGTCTCTGGCTTCCAGCAAGGGGCAAGAATACCACATTCTTCCATAACCAATAAAAAATTAGAACCTCAAAAAACACTATCACTGTTATAAAATATTATGAAGGAATCACCTTAAATGATCAAATTAAGATAAAATTGGCAGCGCATTAGCATTACAAGTGTCAAGAGCCTCTTAACAGAAAGCAAGGGTATAGAGGATTATGAAGATATATTGAGACAAGCCCTGACCATGATAACTGAAGAAATCCATGTCTCCCTAACCAGAGATATTGGAGAGGATGGTATTATTAATGCGATATGGACTCTTCAACTAGAAAAAGTGTTGGGACTGGACAGATTTTCTATTAGCTTCTACTGGACCATTTTGAAGGTAATTAGGAAAGACCTCACCAAAATGATACATTGGAGCCAAAGAAAGAAAAAGATAGGTGGATTCACCAACTCGGCCTATCTAGCCCTCAAGCCTATCCTTCTTCCTTCTCCAGGTTTCGTCCAATATCCTTATGAAATTCCTCTTACAAAATCATCACCAAAATCCTCGTTACCCGCATCAAATCCTTTCTCCCTTATTTAATCTCAGAAAATCAAGGAGGCTTATTAGCCAACTGAAAAATCTCTGACTTTATATTGCTGGTCCAAGAAGCCATACATTCCAGTATGAGCAGAATGGAAAAGGGGTTTGTGCTAAAGCTGGATCTTTCCAATGCATTTGATAGAGTCAGACACTCCTTCCTCTACTCGGCCTTAAGGAAAATGGGCTTCAATGAAGAAACCATCTCCCTTATACAAGCTTGCATCTCTCTCCCTTGGATCTCTCCTCTAGTCAATGGGAGACCAGGGCCTCTTTTCCAATCCTCTACATGTCTCAGACAAGGATTCCCTCTCTCCCCGTTTCTCTTCATCCTCATGGCCGAATCCTTCAACAGAGCTTTGGACTTCAATCACAGATCGGGCTTAATTATTGGCATAAAATTCTACAAAGGGACTAAAAACATGAATCACTCACAATTTATGGATGATACCTTGTTAATGGGAGGGCCTTAAAACATAATTTCTAGAAGATTCAAAACCCTCCTTGACAAATTCATGCAATATTCAGGAGGAGAAATAAATTCCTTTAAAAGATGTATATATGGCTGGAATTCCACCCAGAACACCATTCATAGCATCTCTCAAATATTTGGAGTCCCATACAAATAGAATTGGAAATACTTCAACTATCTCGGGATTCCTGTTAGTAACGAACCACTGGGAAATGAGGTGTGGAACATCACTCTTGATAAGATGAAGAAAATTATTCAGTGGGGAGCCTCTTGGCTCAACATGGCAAGGTGCTTAGTCCTAATAAAATATGTTCTCTTGGCATTCCCTCTATACCATTTCTCCCTGTTGCAAGCCCCAGTTAGTATCCATAAAAAATGGAGATCATCCTAAGGGATTTTTTATGGCATGGTGGCAAGCAAGAAAAAAGGAAGTTCAATTTGGTTAAATGGAGACTTGTCACTGATATGTACGAAAATGGAGGCCTTTCCATACACATTCCACAATCATTGAACCTGGACTTTGGAGGGGAAATTGTTTTGAGACTTATAATAGGGAAATCATCATGGTGGAAACAAGTTATGGAGTGAAAATACCTTTCAAGCCCTGAATAACACTTACTGGATCAAACCATTCCCAGCATATCATGTTCCCGCATGTGGTCTCTCTGCAATAAATCTCTAGCCTTCCCCAAGGGCTTCACTGTGGGAGCAATACCATATCACGTGGGTTCATATTGGGGGATATATAATGATGAAAAAATGATATAATATATTGGGGGACATATAGGGGGTAAAGTGATTTTATATTGGCACTTATAAAAATGAAGCTGAAAGTTAATGAAAAAAATATAAAGGGGTATAAAAAATGTTAATGAAAAAATGGGTACCTACAATATATAGTGAAAGTAGGGGATTTTTAAATTGGGAAGGTTTATTGGGTTTATATTGCTAGGGGGTTAAATAATGTGATTTCTAGAGGTATTTTCCAATATGTACTCAAATTAAGGGTATTGTTTAATATGCTATGATCACACGTGATATGTTAGAGGTTCATTAAGTGAAACCCCCGTGAGCCTTCCTACGTGACCACATCTCTAAAGTTCTGCATGGGGGCCTTAGCATCGACATATGGAACGATAATATCTTGGGGAAGCCACCCCTGGAAAATGATTTGGGACTCCTTCACATCCAACATCACCTCCAAGGGCTTGGCATCAACACTATAAATCAAATATTCAGTTGGAATGAAGCCAATAATCTTTGGGAAGGATGGATTCTCCCTAACCTTCCTTCACGTCTCTACAATGACAGAAAAAAGCTTGTGAGAATGCTCAATGGAGCTGCTCCCCTAGCAATGGGAGAAGAATATGGTTTCATATGGGATCCCATTGGGTCCTCCTACTACATTAAATTTGGATACAAGATCCTCCTTGGTGATCTCTCATCCTCACCTTTGTGGACTTTTTGGAAGCAGGTATGGAAATAAGAAGCTCTCCTCAAAATTAAAATGTTCACTTGGACCTTATCAAAAGGTAAGATTCTGACGGTAGACAACCTACAAAAGAAATACATTCAGGGGGCCTCCAAATGTCCCCTATACAACGCTGCAAAGGAAATTATACAAGACCTCTTTGTTGCCTACCCCTTTGCTCAAAATTTTTGGAATTATCTCACCCCTCCCCTTCACATGGAGATTGAAGCAAATACCTCTGTTACGGACTCCATAGTTATATGGAAAAATAAACATCGCCGCACCAATAGAAAAAAAACATAATCAAAAGAATCTAGGACACTATGCCTTATGTTCTCCTATGGAACATATGGCTAACGAGAAACAAAGTGATCTTCCGAGAGAAAAAAACCTTGTGTGAGAAAGGTTTGGAGAAAAAGTTGGAGTCTAATTGTTGAAGTTATCCTCGCAAAGAACAATAGCTATTTTAATGTTAGTGACACGTTATTTAAGGAAAGACAAATCTTCAAATGTGTACTCGACTACCTCCCTAATTATCAAAGGTCACCGGCAAGGCAACCAAATTATAAAGAGCATTGGAAGGTAAGGCTAAAAGAAAAAGACTTATTAGAATAGCTTGAATGGTTTGATCCTTCTCACCAATTGATTTGACTTAATTCACAGTTCAATTCAAAAGTACATGCATGGGTTCATCTTCACTGCATATCATGTTGTGTCACAATGGGCCTCTGGTTCTTCTAAGTGTCCATAGAGAGCTGGGACGAAGCACTTGCGACTTGTGTTTATCAAATGTCTTTGTCTATAACATTTTATAAATAGCCAAATTGAAGCAATGCCTTCTTTCTCTTAAACCTGCGCTCCAAAGAATAGTAGAAGGAACCAAAAAAAATATAATAACCATACATGTTTGTTTATGTTAAAATGTTTTTTCTCCCAGACCCATGATGCCTGATTTATTCAGTGAAAAAGCTCTGATAGGCCATGTGCATATGGCATAGTGCATGCACTTGTACTCCACTTTTAACTATTTTTTCATATCTCCTTTAGTTCTTTTTTATATCTAATAGATTGAAGGTCGCACCAAGAAACTTAAGCATGTAATATATTCAAAACTAGCATTAATTTCAATTTTTAAATAATGCATATTTTAGCAAACTTCATACCATGACCTAGGCATAACTTTTTTACAAAATGAGATTGATAAACATTTAAACAAATGTATGACAAGGTCATCACAATCCACATGCATAACATCTTCCCTCCCAACTATTGAATGCGGCCCCTTTAGAGGTATGTGCAATCATCCATATATATTGACCAAAGTCTCAATCTAATTAGTATCAAAAGACACATTTCAAACTTGTTCAATTGTATCTTTGCCATCATAAAATCTGGAATTAAAAACCAAACCTCCAATATCACCTTCCCGTCTTTGATATACAACTCAACCACAATTGCAATTGAAAAATAATATGTCTCAATAATGACACCCACAATCAGATATTATAATTTTTTAGGCAGGACAACTATGGGTTGGACTTGCAAGTTGTATCTGGCTAGGTTTCCAAACCAGGAAAAAAAAAGAACAACTTGGCAATTTGATGCTTGTTTATTTTAAGTAAAATTTTAAACATCTTAACTCTTTATTAAAGTCAATATCATTTCCTAAATCAAGGGAAAAGATTTAATTCAACACAAACAATCAAAATCCAAAATATTTTAATATTTCTTTTAATTAAATATTAGTAAAATGAATCTTTAAAAAGAAAACCCATGTTGTATGGATAATTAAAATATTTAAATATATAAATATTTCTCCATCAAAATTGCAATATTTCAAAATTTAAATAAATAAAAATCTAAATAAACCAGAGGTATGGTAAATAAATGAAACCTATTTTTATACTTACTCCAGATCTGTGGTAACTAAATAAAAATATATATAAACTAGATGTATGGTAAATAAATAAAAGCTTTTTTTTATATTTACTCCATAAACCTTTTTTATATTTAAAAAAACTCAAAAAACGAGGTTTTATTAAGATGAAGCCTATGGGACGAATACCATGGGACAAATTAATATTGATACCATGGGCTACATACCATGGGCCAAATACCATATTTATAAAAGAAGTATGGCAAATAAATAAATACAAAAAAGTATAAATAGGTATGATAAATAAATAAATATAAAATAGGTATAAAGAGGTATGGTAAATAAATAAATATAAAAGAGGTATAAAGAGGTAAGGTAAATAAATAAAAATATATCAAATATGATTATAAATAAAAATCTAATTATATAACAAGCCTATGGGTCAAATACCATAGTAAATAAAAGAAGTATGGTAAATAAATAAAATATAAATAAATGAGAGGTATGTTAAGTAAATAAAACCTTTTTTCATATTTACTCCATAATCTACTTTATATTTATGAACACTCAAAAAATAGGTTTTATTTAGGTGAAGCCTATGGTCCAAATACCATGGCTAAACTATTATTAATACCCTGGAAAAAAACATTATTAACCCTAATATAATGTTAAAATATTGTTATTATTATTATTAAAAAATCTAATACTCATATTAAATTTATTAAATTTATTAACTTTCTATTAATGCAATATTAAATTTATTATTTTATAATATATATAAATGTATCATGATATATATTAACTCTAGATATATATGGGAGGGAAGAACAAAGATATAGAGTGATAGAGGTGGAGATATAGGGGGATTGACAAAGGAGAGATGGAGATAAACTAAAGGAAAGGGGAGAGGAGGAATGAAGAGCGAGAGAGGGAGACACAAATATGGAGGAGGGAGAGAGAGAAGGAGAGGGGGAGGGAGATAATGATAGGATTAGAGGAAACAGAGATGGCAGAAGAGAGAGGGGGGTAAGAGATAAAGGGAGAGAGAGGGAGGTAAGAGAGAAAGGGAGAGATAGGAAGGACTAGAGAGAGGAATTGAGAGATGGAGGGATAGAGAGAAGTTGGAGGGGGAGAGAGGGAGGGAAGAATAAATATATATAGTGAGAGGGGGAGTGGCAAGGGAGAGACGGAGAGAGAGAGTGTGTATGTTTAGGGGTGAGAGAAGATAGAAAGTATGATGTATGGAGAGAATGGGGGAGAGAAGGAGAGAGGGAGGGATATAGTAATGTAGTTGGAGGGAGAGAGGGGCAGAGAGAGAGAGAGATAAGGGAAGAGAGAGGGAGGTAGGAGAGAAAGGGAGAGAGGGGAAGGATGAGAGAGAGGAGGAGAATGATGGGGGAAGAGAGAGTATTGGAGGGAAAAGAGAAAGAGAGAGAGAGGGGGGGAGGTAGGAGAGAAACAGAGAGAGAGGAAGGACGAGAGAGAGGAGGAGAGAGGGACCAATAGAGAGATGGAGTTGGAGGGGTAGAGAGGTAGGAAATAAGAAATATAGAGAGTGAGAAGTGGAGAAAGATGAGGAGTGACAAGGGAGAGACAAAGAGAGAGCATGTATGTTTGGGGGTGAGATAAAGAGACAAATAAGGAGAGATGGAGATAAGGGGGGAGAGAATGAGAAATAAGGAGAGAGGGAGAGATATAGTAACATAGTTGGTGGGTGAAGAGAGAGAGAGAGAGAGATGGGAGAGAAAGGGAAAGAGCGAAAGGAAGAGAGAGGGAAAGAAAGAGAGATAGACTTAGAGGGGGAGAAAGAGGGAGGTAAGAAGAAAGACATAAAGAGATAAAGGTGGAGATAAGGGGGGGAGAATGAGAGATAAGGAGAGAGGGAGAGATATAGTAACATAGTTGGTGGGTGAAGAGAGAGAGAGAGAGAGAGAGAGATGGGAGAGAAAGGGAAAGAGTAGAAGGAAGAGAGAGGATGTGAGAGAGTAGAGAGAGGAAGGGAAAGAGAGATGGACTTGGAGGGGGAGAGAGAGGGAGGTAAGAAGAAATACATAGAGAGATAAAGGTGGAGAGAGAGAGAGAGAGAGAGATAAGGAAGATGGAGAGAGAGAGGGAGAGAGGACAAAAGGAGGAAAGAGAGATATTAGCAAGGAAGAGGGAGAGAAGGGGAAGATAGAGATATAGATGGAAGGTGAAGAGAGGGAAGAAGAGAGAGATGGGGAGAGGGAGGGAGTGACAAAGAGATTGATAGATGTGGAGTGCGAGATCATGTGTGTTTAGGGGGGTGAGATAGAGAGACAAAAAATAAGAGATGGAGGGGGATATAGATATGGATGGAGGGTGAAGGGAAGAATATTTCTTACACTAGATGGATTGATTTAAGTGGAGATGGTGATTTCTAATCCTATTTGATTGTTTGCACTAGATTCATAGATTTTAGTGTAGATATTTTTTCTAATGATATTTGATTACTTGCACTAGATGCATTGATTTCAGTGTAGGTGGTGATTTCTAATACTATTTGATTTCTTGCACTGGATGTGTTGATTTCAATGTAGATGCTAATTTATAATTATATTTGATTGCTTGCACTAGATGCATTGATTTCAATGTAGACGATTCTTAATCCTATTTTATTGTTTGCACTAAATGCATTGATTTCAGTGTAAAAGTTATTTTCTAATCTTATTTGATTTCTTGCATTAAATGCATTGATTTCAATGTAGATGCTGATTTCTGATTTGATGTAATTGGATATATGATGGTACATTAATTTTAAAGTGATTGGATAAAAATATGCATTGATTTTAGTATAAGCACAAAACGGTATTGACAATGCACATTGATTTTTGTGTTATAGTAATTTAACCTATTAATATTGGAGAGCAAGAGAGACAAGTATCATGTTTACTAGTTAAATTATTTATGATTTAAATTTTCTTTTTCAGAAAAGATGACAAAACTAACAAGGGTGACAATAAGAATATTAGAAGAGAATAGTTTGAGATTGATCACAATGAAGACTATTTGTAACATGAGTACATTCTTATCATTCACATTTTCTATCTTTCAACATTATTATTGTCACTTTGCATTAAAAAAAAAAATTCATTATTTTTCATCATTAAAGTTATTAACAATATTTATCATCTCAACAAACTGAGATAACTAAGAAAAAATAAAAATAAAATTACCAAGTTAATCTCAAAAATATTTAGCATATTTCGAGATATTTGATCCCTCTCTTCACTTGATAGATGTGGAGTTAAGATGGATCTAGGCCGGTGACTTTGTCTTTTGTCATATCAAGAGCATCCATACACATATCCAAAGCATCATCTTTAGTTCCATTTACAATTGAAGAATTAAACATTCCAAAACTAAAAACCTATTCAATGGAGATGTTATGGAACCTATTAATGGAAATGTAATGGTCATTGAGCCTAGAAGCTCATTCTACAACCCAGCAGGAGGAGATGTGTAAGTTTGTTGTATGTGTCCCTTTAAAATAATAATAAAAATTATAAAATATATTCTAAATAGTAGAAAAATAATGTTTGTTATAAATAAATAAATAAAAAGAATAAGAATATGTTGTAAAGTAATTAGAAGTAAAAAAATGTGTAGATTAGAGGTTTAAATCTTGTACTTTTCCAAAATATTTCAACATTAAATAAAATATTTGAAGATTCATGTTAATTAATTTATGTCATATCAACTTCATCTATATCTATATAGGAAAACAAAATTATTAATAATTATGGTTGAAAATTTTATTTAGTCTCATATATATTCTACTTAGCATTCAAAATTACAATTTAAACAATAAAAAATTACAATTTAAACAATAAAAAATAACATATTGTATTTTGCACTCTAAAAAAGTTAGAATGTGAAGAAATATTATCCCTCTAAACTATTGGTTAAAAATATTTTAAAAATTTAAATAATAATTTGATAATTTTATATATGATAATTTTAAATAATAATTTGATAATTTTATATATGATAAAAACTTAAACCTTAAAAATATCCAAAAATAAACTTTCATGAAAATATATTTACATTAGAGATTTTCTTTTATATTTATTTTAATTAAAAATTCAATTATAATAAATCTATAAAACTTAACATCTTTTACACTGAATATGCATTCCACTTTCTTATTCTATACAATTAATTTAGCAATAACAATATTAATAATGAAATATTATCTCCCGCTTAATAAAATACCATTCTTAAAATAAAAGATTTTAGTTTAGCCATAATCTTAGTGGCCGCAGCAATGAGGTGGGAAACCGGAGTAGATGAATGGAAAACTTCTTTATCTTGTAGAAGAAACTTAGATTCTTCTTCTCCTGATATTCTGCATCCGGAACTCTATCCACTATTAAAATGGAGTTATGATGCATTGCCTAATTCACATGTCAAGAATTGTTTCTTCTATTGTGCTATGTGCTATGTATCTCAAAGATAGAACAAATTTATATTTCATAATTTTTTATATTAAAAAAATTAGTGTATTATTGGTTAATAATACACTTTCTTTTTAATATAAAAAAATTAAGAAATATAATTCTTTTCATCATTAGGATACACAGCAAAATAGAAGAAGCAATTCTTGACCTGTGAATTGGGCAATGCATCCTAACTCTATCTTAACAGTGGATAGAATTCGGGACGCAGAGTATCTGGAGAAGAAGAATCTGCATTTCTTCTTGAAAATAACAGAGTCTTCTATTCATCTACTTTGCTTTTCCCCCTCATTGCTGCGTCTACTAAGATTATGGCCAAACGAAAACCTTTATACTCGTCCACAATATTCTGAGCACAGAGTTGTCCTTGAAAAAAAATCTTGTGAACAATTGGTTGCCCACGCTTCATGTTGAGATAACGGTTGCCCTCACTCTTCTGCGGTCACAGCTGGAATCGGATCTGTGTTGACAATATGGTCAGCACTAGCAGACATTGAAAACTCTCTTTGAAGACCTTCTTCTCCGATAATCTGCATTCAGAACTCTATCCACTATTCTTCTGAAAAATGCCCACGCTTCATCTTGAGATAAAGCGTTGCCCTCACTCTATCCACTATTCTTCTGAACAATGCCCAATTGGTTGCCCACGCTTCATGTTGAGATAACGGTTGCCCTCACTCTGCTGCGGTCACAGCACTAGCAGACATCTGTTGACAATGTGGTCAGCACTAGCAGACATTGAAAACTCTCTTTGAAGAGCTTGAGAGAGGTAATTAAAAAATAACTTCTGTATGCTCTTTGCTTCTGTAAGGCAACCATGCAGCAATTGCAACCAAATCTTGAGGGGCCAAAAAATTTGAGAGGCAGGGAGAGGAATGGAGTGTAGATGGAAATGTAAGGATCAGCAATCACTCAAATAGCATTCCGCACTTCATGCATTGGCGCACAGGAAGTTTATGCGAATTCTGACTTTAAAGTGGAAAGTGTATGCGATTCATCAGCAAAGAATAAGCATAATATTGCCGTGCAGGAGGGGCATTCTGCACAGATAGTAAAGCTTATGCGAATTCCAACTTTAAAGTGAAAGCATATGCGATTTCTTTTTCGAAAGAAAATTGTTGTGCGAATTCTTACTTTTAACGGACATCCATTTACTTTGTGACGCAGTTGGGTCATTCGGCATTGTGACCACATGATAAAAGTGTATGCGAATTCCAATTTTAAAGTGAAAGTATATGCGATTTATTTTTTATAAGGAAATTCTTCCGACAATTCATGCTTCTCATAAAGCACAGAATAAGCATGATTACAAAGAGTAGATGTACTAAAAGAAAACAGCCGTGGTGTTGCTTTTGTTATGTGGAATTTTCATTCCTATATGATAGTAATAATGCCGCGTTGATATTTGTGTGAATATAAATTTGGAAGATTTTTACAAGTTAAAGTGTTATATTTTAATCATATTTAAAATTGATTTTGAAAAAAAAAAATATAAGATTTTAAGGGAAAATAAAAATAAAAATTGATTAAGTAATGGCTATATTTATCTTATTTATGATAATTAAAATTATTGAGTTGAGAGGTTCATTATCCAGCTCAATAATAGAAGATGTGTAAGTTTGTTTGATATAATCTATGCCCCTTTAAAATAAAAATTATGTTGTAAATAGTAGAAAAATAATATCTTTATAATTTTTTAAAAAATGAATATGTTGTAAAGTAATTAGAAGTAAAAAAAATGTGTAAATTAGATTTTTAAATTTTATACTTTTCAAAAAAATTTCAACAATATATTTAAATAAACTATTTGAAGATCTATGTTAATTAATTTATGTCATATCAACTTCATCTATATCTATATATAGAAAAAGAAGAAGAAGAAGTTTTTATGGTTAAAATTTTTATTTGGTCCTATACATATTTTGTTTAGCATTCAAAAAACAATGAAAAACAACACATTGTATTTTGCACTCTAAAAGGTTTGAACTTGAAGAAATTTGATCTCTCTCAAGTCATGTTAGATCCATACTTAACATAGATCTATGCTAGAAAAAGTCCACAAAGCACCACAAACACTAAATTTGACACTGAAGTAATCATGACAATTTCATTGTCTGAGGTCATTGAAGAACATCAACAAAAATTGACAATCACATTACAAATTAAATATACATTACAAATTAAATATGGAAATTTTTATGACATTAGAGCAACTGTAACATCAATTAGATTTTTATTAATATTCTCATTCTGAATTTTTTTGTTGTTTCAAATAACAAAAAATAACATTTATGTCTTGTATTACAGTTGCAATTGTTCGAAACATTTGCACCTGCAAAAAGTCGAAACATTTGCACCACTCTGCAATGAAATCAAACAAGAATTGCAAAAAGGAGATTTTCCAATTATGTTATTCAAAAACATAACAAATAGGAAAGATGTCAAAGAAAGAACTCTTCTAACAAAGCAATCAACATTCATCAAAAAGTTGAATGCAGTGGCAAGAAGAATTGAGAAAATTGAACCCTCCAACAATCTATGTAAGTACACATGAAACAATACTTCTACTTCTCCAAATGCAATTATTTTTTCACTTTTTATCATTTTCACATATACTAATTATCCTCCTTTATAAATAGATAGAAGGAACATTTACAGTTGCAAAACATTTACTCTACACCATTTGAACCACATTACCCTGAATGCAATTCGCCAATACCACCCTCTACAATGATAGGGGATACAATGGTTAAGTGTCTAAAGTGCAATAAAAAAATCTTGTTTTTCTATTCACAATGTCTTAATATCATCATCAAGTTTAACAACAATACCAACTTATAGTGTTGCATCATAAACAAATTACTCTTGAAACGGGTAGCTTCCAACCTGGGCAAAATGTCTTTTGAAGATTATCTTCAGAAAAAACAAGCAACCATGTATATACTATGAAATATTAAAACACATGGAAAATTTACAATCAACCAAGACAATGAGATCCAACTTGTTGAAAACAATGGCAGCCCAACCAAAGCTAGGTATTCTTCTAAATAATATTCATGATTCACGTATAAAGCACATATATGCAATTTAAATTATGTTAGTCAAAATGGTCAATTTGTACTCATTTTCCCTTTTGTTTGCAATTCCAACACTTCTGCACAGATTAGCCACAACAAGAACACATTGTAATCTAGAGATCGGTCTAATGCTCTTCTAATTTTTGTATGAAGTTGTATCAATTGGATCCTCCTCTCTTGACCACTAGCACATATGCACAGTGTTACTACTAGAAGAAATCAAACCAATGCATGTACATGAAAGCAATGACTTTTTGAATTTTTGTATAAAAACACTAACTGTGAACAAGCTATGATTGAATTGTGTGTATTATATTCACCTAATACAAAAATCCTTGATTTGCATTGCTTGTTGTATATGCAATGTAAATTTAAGTACCAAGCGATTATATGCTATAACTTTCTCTTTATTTATTTATTTTTGCTCAGCATCTTTGGCTTTGAATTATTTTTTGTTATTGGTCTAAGATATTAAAACTAAAATTCAAGTTGGATTTCAACCAACTAGGCTAATTAGTTGTATATTTCAAGCAAACCAAATTTCCAATTGTTTGCACTTTGTGCCCAGTGAATTGTTAATTGTAAATTAGATATGTATTTAGTTTTTTTTTTTCCAAGGAAAAAAATGAACCTTTTATTAAGATAATATTAAGTTACAGTGGTAGATGCAAAATCATTCTTGTAATTGTGATCCCACTTACAAAGCAGAAACATTAGAAGAACTGAGAATCAGCAAAAAGCATAATATTAATCAAGGATTGTTTAGCAAGATACAACAAAATCTTAGACTTGGGCCTCTCCAAAAAGGAGAAAATGACTCAATTTTTTTAGTACCATTGTGCATTTTAATCAACAAAAACAAAAAAATGTTTCTTTATGACCAAGATAAAACATATGTACTGAAAACTGAATGTACACCAACTAATAAAGGGAAAAAAATAAGCATCTGCCAGAAATAACATAACAAAAAGTAGAATCATCTGATGTAAGGTCGTTGGTTTGACACACAGACCCTCCCCTCTTCAAACTTTGTTATGCGCCATGCATCCATATTCTTTTGTAGACCCTCCTTATAAAGGAGGTCGAATTTAGTGTTCAGTTCCCTGTAGATGTTGAAAACAGATATAGAATCAAAACTCAGTTTTAAAAGTAAGATTTATTCTAAAGAGTGGAATAAAAATGAAGTTTTGAAATCTGTAGATTCCATTAAACCACTTAAGAACATTTAATGAGTCACCAAAAATTTGGATAGAAATAATCCCCATTTTTTGAAGCCAACACATTAAGTATTTCAACCATTGGAGCTCTGCAAAGGTATTTGATCCTTCACTCAGGCCCACTGAAGTTTTGAAATGTGTGTGTTCATTTATGAGAATTACCAAACTAGCACCACAATTGTTCTGAGCATCTGATGCTCCATCGAAGTAAGTCCATGGCATGTTGGTTCTAATAATTTCTTCTCTTATGGACCGATGATTTTGTTTGGGCAAGGTGGCAGGTATCAGGGAAAAAATTGTTGCACATACGGCAACAAATGGTGAGGGATTTAGGGTGTGATCCTGAAAAATACATTTATTCCTTACTAACCAATGAGAGAACTGGTGGAAATTTTCTCATATAATCGTCCTGGGCCAGGTTCCACCAATTTTATTAGGGTTCTGACGAATTTGTTCCATTCCAACTTTGTCTAACCCCAAAATGTTGAAAGTTCCCTCCCAAATTTTGACACTAAAAAGGCAATGTGGGAACAAGTGACTCACTGATTGTATTTAGTTAATTTCCTTGGCTGTAGTAGATTATTAAACACTATCCATTCAAGTACATGGTGAAGGAAATTGCCAATTATAAGAGCCTTCATATAGCATTAGCATTTGAATGTGTTTATACTTGGTATCTTTTTCATTCAAATGTTGGCAACACAGAGATATTAATTACCTTTTTTCTCCAATTGTTCGCAATACAGATATATTGGTTGTTGCTCTTACGCTACAAGAGGTCAAATTCAATGCACAATTTTCAAACCTGACAGGGCTCTTCATTTCTCCACCCCCGAAGACACTGAACCCTAAGTAACATAAGGGTTTTCAAAGCTCAGAGTAATCTGATTTGTATTACCCATTTTCCCATCTTGAAACACTGGAATTTCCACAACTTCAGGCTTGCAGGGCTTCTAAACCTGCCAGTTCTCTTGGTATGAAACCTGAGAAATAGACAAGCCTTGACATGATGATTTATCCTCTTTCTGCCCACACTCCTCAATTCCAACATTCGTTGTCATATTTTCCCCTTCGCCATTCAGAAACCCCAGCTCACAAAATCCCAATTCATGAGGGAAACAATTTGTGGAGAGCTTCATTTTTAGCATTAGATATATGTTCATGTTTCTTTTCAGTCTCTGTGTTACGCTCGGAAGGGGGTTCAGTCAATCACAGTCACCAATCAATATCATTTTGGATGTGATTTTCTTCCCACAAGCCTATCGTTCCCTACATATTTCCATAACTTAACTATATGACAGAGGTATTTTCCATCTTATTTCAATTTTCATGAACTATCAATTGACACCATTCACTTAGCGAGCTGTAGTCAAGACACTAATTAGATCTTAGCTCGTTTCTACAAGTGCGTTTTCCTGTACTATGAGTCTAGCTTTATTTGAATGTGGTGAGAAATAATGACAAGTTTTTTTCCCAAAACGATTTCTGGATATTTTGGAATACATGTGTCTAAGTGTCCCTACAAAATTTAATACTTATAGCACGTCTGATGCTACCATAAATCAACAGGGAGAAATCATGGTACATGCCTGGTCTTGATTTTTCCTCCCTTCTTTATATGCCTTTTTCCTTTTACGACTTTTTTTTTATTAACTACTCAGGGCTCAAAGGATAAGAGCATGATGTGTAAGATATACCAGTGATTACCCCCTTTTTATTAGGGTGGTTCATTTCCCTCTAGGGGTTGGAACAATCATGGGTTCCTAAATGATAAAGGGGGCTCATCTAGGGCCTATGGAACCAAGGTGATGTCCATCGTTATGGGGTAGATCTCATGTATTGGATTTTTCCCACGTGATAATTATGTTTGTCTTTGCCATATTTTGCATCTAGTGGTACATTTTCCTGTTGAATGTGACCATTTATGCTTTTTTCTTTTCTTTTTAGCTGCTTCAACATCTTAGGCATTGTTCCAATCTAGACCCAAGGTGGGGACAGGGAATGGGGAGACAAACCCTATGTGGACTTAGGAGGGAGAGATGATGAATGGGGTTATAGGTAATGGAAGGGGAGTGGTATATGTGGATAAGGGAGTGGGACCACGCAACCAAAGTCAGGGTTTCCCAAGAAGTACCACCCGAAAAGGTAAAAATGTGAAGCCAGGTTACACATTCATGAGAAATGCGCCCAAAAATTCAATCTTCCACAATTTCAGCCGAACTTTTCGCAAGTTCGGCCAAACTTTTAAAAATTTCGGCCGAACTTGTGAAAATAGTTTGGCCGAACTTATTCCGACGTTTACGTTGACAACAACGATAAGCGTATTTTTGGCTCGAGGGACAAAAACCGGCATTAAAATTTTGACCGAATGTTATGAAACCAACTCCAAAAATAGAAGAAAAGAGAGATCAACACCTTAGAAATAAGCCACTTCAAGGGGGAAACCTCCAATACATTACATAAATGAATAATTCTTGGATGATACAAATGACAAAACCTCATTCTATATATAGGATTCCATGGGGTCACAATATAATCCTATCCGACCTAACAATAGTAATGTAAGGGCACAATAATAACAATATTGGGGTTACAGAGGTACAACAATAACAATAAGGGGGCTACACTAACAACAATAAGGGAGTACACTAGTAATATAGGGACCTAACATGCGCCTCTCCTTCAAAAAAGTGTTGTCCTCAATTCTTGAGTAGCTTTGGGTGCATATGTATAAAATTATCATCCTCCCATGTATAATCTTTAGTGGGTAAGTTCTTCCACTTGATGAGATACTCTGAAATTGATAGATTTCGTAGTTGTCGAGTTCTTGTTTCCATGACTGCTCTAGGTTCCAATATGACTTTTCCTTCCTCATCAAGTTCTGGCAATATTGTTTGAAATGGAATTTTTTCACCTATAACCTTCTTTAAGCATGAAACATGGAAAATTGGATGCACTCGCAACGAAGGAGGAAGCTCTAATTTGTATGCCATAGTATCAATATTTTTCACCACCTTGTAAGGACCATAGTACTTTGGTGATAATTTATTATCCTTCTTAGCTTGCTTGAGGGACATTTGTTTATATGGTTGTAGTCGTAAAAATACCTAGTCACCTACATCAAAACTTCTCTCGCTGTGATGTTGATCTACCTGTTGTTTCATTCGATTTTGTGCCAAATTTAGGTTATCCTTTAAGAGTTGGAGAACTTCTTGTTGATGTTCGATGTGATATTCCACTACTTGAACCTTAGAATTTTATCTTAAATATGATGTGATGGATGGTGGATGATATCCATAAAGTGCCATAAATGGGTTCATTTTTGCTGCAGTATGGAAGGAAGTGTTATACCACCATTCAGCAAGAGGTAACCACTTGACCCATTGTGTCTATTTATCATATACAAAACAACGAAGATATATTTCCAAACATTTATTCAATATCTCAATTTAACGATCGGATTGAGGATGATAAGATGAGCTATGAGCTAGTTGAGTACCCAAACAAGAAAATAATTTCGTCCAAAAATTTCCAGTAAAAATGTGATCTCTGTCACTTACAATAATCTTTGGGCTTCCATGTAGCTTTTGAATTGTTTCCATAAATGTAGTAGCAACTATACTTGCTTTAAATGGATGAGATAATGCACAAAAGTGTGCATACTTGGTAATTCTATCAACTACCACCATGATGACACTCTTTCCTTCGTACTTAGGTAAACCTGTGATAAAATCCATTGAAATCTCCTCCCAACGTTGACTTGGAATGGATAAAGGTTGTAGAAGTCCTGGGGTCTTAATTGTTTCCACTTTATTCTGCTGGCAAACCAAACATTCCGCCACAAACTTTCGAATATCAAATTTAAGGCCATCCCAAAAAAATTCTTTCTTCACCTTGTGGTAAGTTTTTAAAAATCCTGAGTGTCCTCCTAAAGGAGAAGTGTACAATTCCAGAAGAATCTTTTGTTTTAGTTGGGAATTCTTACAAAGATATAAGCGATCTTTGTACCATAAGGAATCATTTTTCCAACTAAATGTATCAGATGTACTAGGATCTTGCTGCAACTTTTGAATGAGTGTCCATACATCTTTGTCCTTCTTCCATTCATCTCTTGCTTCGGTTATCTAATATGGTTGGATAATAGAAATGGCACAAAGCAATGCTTCCACCTCTTCATTCTTTCTTGAGAGTGCATCTGCAACAACATTAAGCTTTCCTTTTTTGTAGATTATTTCAAAGTCATAACCCAACATCTTTGTGACCCATTTTTGCTGCTCTTTTGATGATAGTATTTGTTCCAAAAAGTGTTTAAGACTATCATGATCAATTTTTACCTTGAAGTGTCTTCCCATTAGGTAAGTTCGCCATTTCTTTAGTGCATGTATTATTGCTAACATTTCCTTCTCATAAATAGGTTTCTGTAAATACTTTCCTTTGATTGGACGACTTTCAAAAGCAATGGGTCTTCCTTCCTGCATTAAAACAACACCAATTCCATTTCCCAAGGCATCACATTCCACAATAAAGGTTTTTGTGAATTCTGGCGTAGCTAAGACAGGCGCTAGGCACATTGCCTCTTTAAGATGTTCAAAGGCCTTAGTTGCTTCAGGAGTCCATGAAAATGCATCTTTCTTCAATAATGTTGTTAGAGGTGCCGTTATTCTCCCATAATTCTTAACAAACTTGCGATAATACCCTGTTAACCCGAGAAATCCTCGCAACTTCTTTATGGTTGTGGGGACTTTCCATTCCTTAATGGCTTTAATTTTGTTAGGGTCTATTTTAACACCCTCGTGAGATACAATATGACCCAGATATTCCACCTCTTGTACTCCAAAGAAACATTTGGATGTTTTTGCATATAATTGTTTCTCCTGCAATAGTTTGAGCACCCTGTCAACATGTTCAACATGATCCTTCCAAGACTTGATGTAGATTAGTATATCATCAAAAAATACTAGCACAAATTTTCTAAGGAAGGGTTTGAAAATGGAATTCATCAACCCTTGAAATGTAGAAGGTGCATTGGTAAGGCCAAAAGGCATGACCAAAAATTCATAATGACCCTCATGAGTTAGAAATGTTGTTTTCAAAATATCTTCAGTCTTCATTCTAATTTGATGATATCCTGAACGAAGATCCAACTTGGTAAAATAAATTGCTCCATTTAATTCATCCAATAATTCATCAATCACAGGAATGGGAAATTTATCTTTAATAGTGAGCTTATTGAGCTCCCTATAATCCGGACACATGCGCCATGATCCATCCTTCTTGTGCACCAATACTGCTAGAGCAAAGAACGAACTTTGACTAGGTTGAATTATACCACCCTTTAACATTTCTACAATCATACATTCAATTTCACTCTTTTGGAAATAAGGATATCTATAAGGCCTGATGTTTGGAGGAATACTTCTTGGAATTAAATGAATATCATGATCATGAACATGAATAGGTGGGAGTCCTTTGGGAGTTTCAAACACCTTGGAATGATTATCTAAGACTTTTTGCAAATCTGGAGAAATAGAAGATTTTGATGTTTGAACTTCTAGTGAGCATAATTGTGCAATTATGCCTCGTTGTTCTTTCTTCAAAATCTTTGCCATGACATTAGAGCTTATGAAATCATGATTAACATTTATTTTTTTCTCATCATGATTTTCCTCTACTATATTTTCGCCATTAGGAAACATTTCTTGTATCAACTTTTCCAAACCTTCGATGTCTACTTTTAGATCATTCTTCTTTCATTTTTTCATCGATCTTAGCTTCCATGTCATCCATATTAGCTTCCATTCCAACTTCCATGCCATCCATCTTGGCTTCCAAACCACCCATATTAGCTTCCACACCTATCTTCAAACCATCCATCTCAGTTTCCGCATATTTCTTCAAAACCTTCATTTCATTTTTTGTTGCTCTTTGCGATAGCGAAATTCGGTGCACTTGCTCTTGTAATTTTGATATCTCATGTTGCATTTCTTCATCTTCATGAGTCATAGTAGAGTCTTATGAAGGCTTAATGGGTGTTGAATTCTTTTTAGGGAGAATTTTAGAACCCAATACTGATATCAATTCTTCAATATGCCCTTGGAATAAATTCAAACTAATTTTTCAAACAAGGCTTATGTAATTCGAAAAAAAATACACACATTTTTCTTGCTTTTGAGGAGCTTGATATTGAAACTAAATTATCTTTGTGATTTCGGATCTTCAATATTTGAAATTCGGTCTTGTAGTAGCCCTCTTAATATTCTTTCGAATGCCATAGATCTGAACTAATTTATATTCTTCAAGGAAAATTTATGTACAATCTCCCACAATGACCTAATTATGGATTGGTTCAGTAGAGAGAAATTGTACGGTGTTCCACGTGTCATCGTTTCCTCCTTCGGTTCTGAAATTGATATACATAAAACTACATTTTGCTTACTTGTGGCCACTTTTTATAGAATTCCAATCTGATGCTCAGAGAGAGATTTATGACAATTTTCCCACGATCACCTCTTTATGATGAAATTCGAGAGCCTGAACAAACCCTAACTTCCATAGATCATATCTCCAAAAATATTACGAACCAAGATCTGAAATTTTTATACAACGTTCCTCAAGATTTTTTCTTTGCTCTGTAAAAATTTCTGCTTCTGAACCTTCGTACAAAAAAATTATAGTGAAAATTCCACGATGACCTGTTTAGGTGAAATTCGGGAGTCTGAAAAAAACATAACTTCCACAGATCATATCTCCGAAAATATTGTGAACCAAGATTTGAAATTTTTACAATATCTTCCTTAGGATTTTGGTTTTGCTCTGTAAAAATTTCAGCTTTTGAAAATTTTTAGAAAAAAAAGCTATAGAGAAAATGCCATGATGTCGTGTTTGGAGCAGTGAAAACCTGGAATCCAAAGCTCTGATACCAAATGTTATGAAACCAGGTCCAAAAATAGAAGAAAAGAGAGATAAATGCCCTATAAATAAGCCAATTCGAGGGGGAAACCTCCAATACATTAAATAAATGAACAATTCTTGGATGATACAAATGACAAAACCTCATTCTATATATAGGAGTCCATGGGGTCACAATATAATCCTAGCCGACCTAACAATAATAATGTAAGGGCACAATAACAAAAATATTGGGGTTATAGGGATACAACAATAACAATAAGGGGGCTACACTAACAAAAATAAGGGAATACACTAGTAATATAGGGACCTAACACCAAACTTCATTTTTATAAATATAGCAGCCCGCAGGCCACAACAAGTTTTCGGCTCATTATCTACTTGTTGGCTATGACCATTGGAGAGCTCTGTGAGTATTGTGTTGTGTTTGTGGACCATTGGGAGGTTTTTTTTTTCGCTTTGTGTGGCGATGTGTCTTTTTGTTTGTTGGCAGTGACCATTGGAGAGCGCCAGGAGGATTTTTTTCGCTTTTGGACTGTTGAGAGGTGCATTTTTCGCTTTGTGTGGTGATGTGTTTTTTTTTTTTTTTTTTTTTTTTTTGTGCATAATTTTTAATAATTTTTTTTTTTTAATTTCTATTTTTTTTGCAGTTTTTATCATTTTCTATGCTTTGTGTCTCCTTGTACCAATGGTGTGCTTGTTCATCTTGTTCATCCATAGCTTGTTCGTCTGCTTTCTCAGTTGCAGGTACACTTGGCTTGCCTGCTAAATTATTTTCCTTGCCTCCTAAATTCTCCCTCTCTGTGCTAAATTCTCTGTGTTAAGAAGAAATTGAACTAATTGCTCAGTAACCAGAAATTACCTAAATTTTGTCTTTCCAAGGCCAAAGAATAGTATCAAGCTTTAGGACATAAGTATTTAGGTGCATCAGCAACCAGAAATTATCCAAATTTTGCAGTCATAGAGACTTTCACCAGCATATGCAAGCTAGTTTACCCTAGATCTGAGAACAACCTCAGAGAATGTTTCTACTTGTAATTTTTTATGTAGTTCAAAAAGGTCTAAATTACTAACATATTGACACTAGTTGCTGAAAAAAGGATCTAGCAATTGATCACACAAATTACTACTTTAGTAACATAAAGAAGCTACACAGCTTCCATAGTTCAACAACTATGACAAAGCATAACTACAATAAAATTAAGCATTGTTAAACTATGTGGCTTTCGTGGAATGCAACCTCAAAATAAAACTGCAAGGGAAGTCCAAAAACGGTAGATATCCAAAGGCATATACATTTTTATCATTAGAATACACGTGGTAAGAGAAAAGATATAGTTACCCAAAAGAAGATAACATAAATACAAATGTTTTGGGCAGTAACATTTCTACCGGCAATGTAGTATATCAAAAATAATTATTCTTAATAACTGCCTTCTACTCACCTTCCTTGAGGTATTTTCAAATGCAAGCACCATTTCAAGGACAGATGTACCTCGTCCGGTCCCAAGATTATAGACTTCACAATATACACCACACCAAGAACAGTCGCATCTCAGAAAGGGTTTGGCTTTCCTGCTAAGTTCTCCCTCTCTGTGAACTATTAGAAATGTAATTGTGAGAAAGATAAGTTGCAATCCATTAATGTTACCCCTTAGTGTTGATGTTTTTCAAGTGGTATCAAAGATCTCGTGGTCTTTTCGGATTCTATATGCAGCCATGAACAAAATGAAAAATTCCCTACCTCGCAGTTGAAAAGATTATGTCAACTACTCGAATCACTCTTTAGGCTCTCTACTGCATGTAATTAATTTTGCTAAAAATATAAAATCCTACCACAAAGATGAAAAAAATAGTTTAAAATACTAATGGAAAATCAACTATTTTTAAAGAAACAGAATCTATTTGTTGGGATCATTTCCATTCTGTAGGGAGCACCATCAATGGAAAAGTATAGGTCTAGAACCAATACAAATAAAAACATAAGAATGCACATAACAGAAAATTAATTTAAATGATGTATCGCCTGCAACCTTGTTAATTAACTGGAAATCATGCATGGTTGGAAACCTTCATGGGTTGAAATGACTGGTCAATGGCATAGCAAATAGAATACATTAGTATGCCCCCTACATTTCTACAACTTTATAACATATTGCTACAATTACCCTGAGAACATATTATTGTGGCAAAAAAGACACTTCCCTACTATTGAACAATATAAGCTCATACATGCATTGTTTTTGGAGTTTTCTTTAAATGGTTTATGCTATCTTTGGTACATATTATATTTGGTGCATATTGGTCCTGACACACATTGAAATGGCATTTGATTTTTTGTGTAGCCATCATAATCCGTTCCCAATGTAGTGTTCAACTCCAGCCAAATATTTCTTTGCAAAGGTTTTCTGATCAAGTTTCTTCTTAATCTCTTCGAGCTTAATTTATGATTAGCTTTTGCTATGATTTTATCTTTCAAATCCAAGCTTGAATGGGAATTTTATAGTAGTGCATTTCTTTTTTGAGTTTTTGCTTCTAGCTTTACCATCTATGAGGTCTTCCATTTGACATTTATCTCAACAAATTCAAATTATTTTTGAATTGTTACTAATTATGCTCTAAAATTTTGAATATTCTCTACACCTAATCATTCTTTAATTATTTATAAATCAATAATTAATGCTTTAGAGGCTAAGCTTCCTAACAAAGAAAATTATATCTCTTCATTGAATTTATGAATGAATTGTCCAATTTAACATTTTTCTCCGATAGGAAACATGATTTTTTATCTAAGCATTTTGATTTTTTTATCCTTTTCTTTAAGCAAAGATGAAATTATAGTTTTATCCTTTGAATCTTGAGAAATTTAACAATTAATTTATACTTTAAATCACTAATTAGTATTTTATGAGTACTATATGTAGTTCTTTCAATTTTCAATTGATTTTCTATTTTGTTAAACTGTATATTCAATTTATTTAGATTTATTGTTTCTTGCACCAAGTCTCTAGATACTATATTTCTAGCTTCTTTTAGAAATTCTCTTTTATCTTCTAGTGGAATTTGATTTTGTCAAGCCAGAATGCATAACTCCATTAGATGTTCTTTCTATTAATGGTCAATCAAATTTATACAATTAAGTGACTCTTCATTTCATTATCCAAGAGCCATTTCATATTTGTATTCTCCTAATTATTTACATTTTTATTTATAGCGTGGGAAAAAATAGTAAAGGATTATGTCCAACATTAGCCCAATTAATCCAAAGGGGCATTTGTGAGCCCAAGCATCATTTTGAATTTTTCAAATTGAATCTAAGACGGCTAATATAATACCAAGGACATTTGAAGTTTGGTATCCTACCAAGAACATTTGAAGTTTGGTAGAGGATAACATCGTACTCTATCAACCATTAGAGGATAACATCACGCTGTATTAACCATTAGAAGATAATATCGCACTGTATCAACCTTTAGATCATTCCATGAGAAGATATTGTTGCTTTCTCTCTCGGTATTCAATATCCACCATTTTGACATTTGTTTTCCCAATTATAGTAATTGGATGTCTCTATATATATTAATTATTTGAAGCTTAGGGCCTGTCCTCAAATTAAGATTTCGGCCTTTCCTCAAATTAAAACTAGAGGCTACCAGTATAAAACCAACAACATTAGAAGCCTGCTAAAAAATAATATCCCATTGTACCCACTACTATGCAATTCCAGAAGAAAATATTGCTTCTTTCTTCCTTAATATCTAAGTAAAATTTATTTAAAATTGAATTTATCTAACTAAAATTTATTTAATATCAACATTCTAGCATCTGTTTTCTGCATTATAGTAACTCTATGTTGGTATATTAATTTGTTAGAGTATAACAAAAATTTGATTAAAGGAGAATTTGAAAACCAAATTTATCCAAGTAAAATTTATTTAATATCAACATTCTCGAATTTGTTTTCTGAATTATAGTAATTCTATGATGGTATATTAATTTGTTAAACTTTATTTAATATCAACATTCTAGCATTTGTTTTCTAAATTATAGTAACTCTATGTTGGTATATTAATTTGTTAAACTATATTTAATATCAACATTCTAGCATCTTTTTTCTGAATTATAGTAAAGTTCTATGTTGGTATATTAATTTGTTAGAGTATGAAAAAATTTGATTAAAGGAGAATGTGAAAATTGAATTTATCTTTAGTAAACTTTATTTAATATCTACATTCTAGCATATGTTTTCTGAATTATAGTAACTTTATGCTAGGATGTGTTGTTACTATCACCTATAACCTATATGTTGTCCACAATCACTTAACCAACTATAATGACTAGGATGTGTTGTTACTCATTTATCCCCTGTCCTTTTTAGCAGCATCACCTAGATATGTTTTTTCCACTATCACCTAACCAAGCGTAATGGCTAGGATGTGTTGTTACTCATTTAGCCCATGTCCTTTTTAACAGCTTGGATGCTTTCAAAATCACATGTCTATCACCTTTATAAAACTTTTCTATCTAAATGTGTCTATAACCTCATAGGGGTCCACTATCACCTAACCAACCATAATCACTAGGATGTGCTGTTAGTCATTTATTCCCTATCCTTTTTAACAGCATCACCTAGATATGTGTTGTCCACTATCACCTAACCAAGCATAATGGCTAGGATGTGATGTTACGCATTTAGCCCCTATCCTTTTTAACAGCAAGGATGCTTTCAAAATCACATGTCTATCACTTTTATAAAACTTTTCTAGCTAAATGTGTCTATCACCTCATAGGGGTCCATTATCACCTAACCAACTATAATGGCTAGGATGTGTTGTTACTCGTTTAGCCCCTGTCCTTTTTAACAACACCACCTTGATATGTGTTGTCCACTATCAGCTAACCAAGCATAATGGCTAGGATGTTTTGTTACTCATTTAGAACCTGTCCTTTTTAATAGCAAGGATGCTTTCAAAATCACATGTCTATCAACTTTATAAAAAATTTAGCTAAATTTTTCTATCACCTCATAGGGGTCCACTATCACCTAACCAACCATAATGGCTAGGATGTGTTGTTACCCATTTATCCCCGGACCTTTTTAACAACAAGGATGCTTTAAAAATCACATGTCTATCACCTTTATAGAAATTTTAACTAAATTTTTCTATCACCTCATAGGGGTCTACTATCACCTAACCAACCAACCATAATGGCTAGGATGTGAACTGCTACTTATTTAACAACAAGGATTCTTTCAAAATCACATGTCTATCACCTTTATAAAACTTATAGTTAAATGCAATTATTCTTTCAAGCTCACATGTCTATCACCTTTATAAAACTTATAGGTAAATGCAAGGACATGTCATTTCTCCCATAAACTTAACTATGTACATGTCATTTCTACCATAAACTTTAAGGCATTTGCTAGTTTTTTTGGAAACCGTGTACATGTCATTTCTCCCATAAACTTAACCATGTACATGTTTCATTTCTCCCATGAACTTTAAGGCTTTCGCTAAACCATGTGCATGTCATTTCTCCCATAAAATTTAACCATGTACATGCAATTTATCCCATAAACTTTAAGGAAAATGCTAGTGTTTTTGGAAACCATGTACATGTCATTTCTCTCATAAACTTTAAGGCATTTGCTAGTGTTTTTGGGAACCATTTACATGTCATTTCTCCCATAAAATTTAAGGAAAACCATGTACATGTCATTTCTCCCATAAAATTTAAGGCATTTACAATAAATGTTCATTTAATATATTTTTAAGAAAAATGCTAGTGTTTTTGGAAACCATGTACATGTCATTTCTCCCATAAAATTTAAGGCATTTTCAATAAAGGTTAAGGCATTTGCAATAAATTTTCATTTAACATATTTTATTGAATTTGTTTTTTTTTCAAGGATCAAAAAGCCCACTAAACATGGTTGAAAATGGACATTATCCATAGATGTTTCTTGCTATCTCAATCCATGGAAAGCAATGATTACATATGTGCTTTACAATTTTGTGACTAACAAGGTTCTCCAAAGGAAAATGAATATACCGGGAAGAACAACAAACAATGAAGCATATTATATTGCATTGATAAAAGGCTTGGGAACAGCTAGGGAGTATGGATCAAATGGAATTGTAGTTTTCCCCAATTTTGAACTTGTGTGCAATCAAATGAAAAGTGTGTACCAAGTTAAGAAAGAGAGGCTAAAACAACTGCATGGAAAAGCAAACAATATTGTTAGACAATTTCAATTTTTTAGTATAAGACATTATGAAAATTTTAATAAGATGTCAAGTGATCTATTCTGTGGGGCAATGCCAATTTAAGATTCATCTCTCAAAGATGAATTAGTGTTGAGAGGTTCTCCTTCAAAGTTTATTGATGGACATTGTAACATATCTCTGATATGTGTGTGTTTTTTTACTTATAAATGGGTCATTTTTAATGACCATGTGTTTTTTCAATTATATACCAAGTGTACTCCCACCATGTAAGCACAACTTGGTGAAATTCATGTTTTATAAAATTAAAATGTGCAAGAATTCAACACATTTTTGTTTAAAGTGAGTTTTACACATCAATTTGTGCTTTGAAAGTTTTGTGTTTCATATAATTTGTGTTTGTGCTCAACATTTATGTATAAATTACATCAATTTTTTTAATTCTTTTGAATTTATTTTGAATAGAAATTTTAAAAATAATTGTAAATGTCCACTATAGATATCCATATATATATCATGGAGGATGATAGGCAAACATCAATAGAATCCCATGCCTCTATGAGAGGGGGATCATGGATCAGGGGATCTTCATGATATTTATATTAAATGTGCATGTTTTTAAATGACATTTGAATATATAATCTTATTCCCATACATACATGTATATATGTGGAGTTTATTTATTTTATTGAATATATATAATTTTATCCCCATGTAAATACATGTATACATATGGAATTTATTTTTTATCAATTTTGTGAGTTAAATTAGATTTTAATAAATTTCATTTTTTACTTTTTAGGAGTTTGGAGAAAAAGAGTATCTACTCCATCAATGGAGCCTAGCCATGGTTCACGCAATCGTGGTATGTTTCACTCAATATAATCAATCGTATATATGTATTTATATGTATGTATGTATTTTTGAATTTATTATAAATTCATATTTTTTTATGAAGCTTCCCTCTCGTTGCGTGAGGGTGGTGGTGGTACACATCCCCTTGGTGGTCAATCAATAGGTGGTGGATAATCACATCAGGGTAGTGGTATGCATTCCCCCAGTGGTCAATCAATGGGTGGTCATGTTGGTTCTCAACCAATGCATTGTGGACAATCAATGGGTGGCCATGCTGGTTCTCAACCATCTCAGGGTGGGCATGATGCTGCCCAGCCATCTCGAGGTGGCCATCAATTTGAATATTATTTTCATTCAATTATTATTTTGTTAAATTATTTATATAATTTTTTATGGTTAAAAATCAAATTTGTACAATTTTTTTCACATATCTTTTTATTTATACATGTAATTTTATATATTGATGCAGAGGGTGAAAATGTCGCTCGAAAAAGACGTAGGCCAGACCACGTTATTCAAGAATAAGGTTGTACACCAACCACGACTTATCATTCTGACATTTCCAATTTACCTTGGGAAACAAACATCCAACAATGCACATTACAAAGGTGTGAACATCTTTATTCGAAATTGAAGAAAGATCTTCTATCTTTGAAACTCCCTGTTGAGAGTTGAGAAAGCTTAGAAATAGTTACGCACTATTTAAGCACACTTGTAGATGTTTAGAAAAATATTGGGCCAACCACTGATACTTTTGTAGAAGTGATGAGGAAAAGAAAGGAAACAATGATGGGTCCTGATACATGGGACGATGTTCAACACAAAGTTACAAAATAAATGGCAAAATCTATATTTAATTTCAAATAAGGGCCGAAAATAAATATGCTAAAGGTGCAATATTTCAAGAACCCTGGTATAGCTTTCCATTTGTATGATAGGCACCTTTCTGCCTATGGAAGACTACCATGGAACGACGAGGTTCATCTTTATTTTTCAAAATTATTTTATACAAAATTCTTTTTGAGAATGAAACCCAATTATAATGGCCTTCCCTTTGAATTTTTTGGTCCTAGGAAAGGTTGATTATGTGATTGTAGGGGCGCTAAGCGTGATGTTGAGTTGCCTCGCCCTGAGCCACCATTGGTAAGTCGACCTCTTCATGTGGAAACTTTGTGGTAAGAGATGGATGCCACTTCTCAAATTAGTTGAGAAGCAACGGATGCCATCATAGACAATGTTCAGAGTGAACTTGGTGGAATTGATGTTTTTTTTAATCGACAAAGAGCACGATAGAATGCACGTGCTAATCTTGTGTATCATAAAGATGATGAGATAGACAACATGAGTATTAAAGAGCTTAGAACATATGCAAAGAGTTGTCGCAATGGTTGGCATGACTTAATTATTCATGAGGAAGAGGGCATGGAATTGGTATGTGTTAATGCTTAGGGTGAATATTTTAATGTAATTTGTAATAAATACATATACATGTTTATTTTTTATTTGTTAATCTAACAAAAATGTATCATATGTTCACCATTTGTAGTTAACACGCTTCATGAATGAAAATTTTAATAATATCATGGTCGAAGCTTCAGGTTCTCTCAATCAAGATGGTTCTCCCTATTATCACAAAATTGTACTTGATTGGCTGCTTATCAAACAACCCTATGTAATTGTTTCAAACCACTTATAACTGAAGCTTAGCCTCTTCATTCTCAGAGGGCTCTCTCAAGGGGGTTTTATGATATTAAATAATGATAGTACTAGATGGCTAACTCTATCATAAATGTAACTTGTTTTTTATGTTTACAGGTTGAAAATAATGTATTATTGCTACCATTGGGCTTATGGAGTCAAAAATCAATAGTTTTAGTGGCAAAGTTTCTTGACATGGAAGCTAAGGCAGATAGAGGTCTTTAAGAGAGGCAATTCACACATAAAGCATAAGATAACACAGTCATTTCATCACTAAAGGAAGTCAGAGCATAAAATTATGAATTATGAGTAATAGAAATGAAATCTACTGCAAGAGGTAAAACATAAATATATAGATCAATAAGACATTAAAAACCTCATGAGAATCTCAAGTCTATCAAGAAGAAAGTCCCTTTGTATTACGGATATAAGTCAAATATATAAAGCAACAATTTGGTGTAAAAAATCTCCAACCTTTGACTACTTCGATGCTTTGTCTTTAAATAGAAATTCTTTACAACAAGGATGATCTGCCTGGTGGCTAGATCATCGAATTCTCCTATGACACCTTTCATAACTGAAAAACATAACTTCTAACAGAAAACTGATAGCTATACCTTAAATAAAACATCTCCTAATAAGACTCTAACTCCTATTTATTTCATATCTCTACCTTATCGTGTGAAACAGTTACATGATGGTTACAAAATAAGAATCACATGCTCGAAAGATACATGACAAAGTTCATTACCACTTTACATATTTAAAACCCTCCTAGACTTATGGAGCATAACCCTAATTTTTAGGAAAGCATGACCCTTATCTTCAAAACTGCTTTGGTTGATGACCTGTCTTCATAGCACTTCCTTCGAGTCATAAGTATTTGATGATAAGCTCCCTTGACATGTTGGAGGAGTTCAGTTGTCCAAAACTTCCATTAAGATGCTCCAAAACCTTTAACAATTGCTCGCTACGAAAACAAGATAGTTTCGTAGCGAGTTTTAGTAGCATTGAAAAAGTGGCTTCTACACCTAATAACTTCACTCCTTTCATGTTCCATGATGTCAGTCAAGTCATGACACATCACCACCATCAATCTCCCTCCTTGAAAACTACAAAAAGTGACTTTAGAGGCAAAAAGGATGCTACAGGTTTTTTCGTAGCGTATTCCTGGCTTTAAGCCTGAGGAATGCTACAAAACTGTGTAAAAACACAGAAATTGCCTATTTCAAAACTCTCTTCACAAACTGACCTCCAACTAAAAAATCTTGATTTTCTGCATGTAATGAACTCTAAAGCACATTCAATCTCAACTTATTTCTACTGTGGTGTTTCCTCCTCATTTATGATCAGTTGAGCAATGGTCTCCTCAATCACAGTCATCTTCAAACCTTTCTTTTCCAGCTCTTCATGAATCAATTCTAACTTCTCTTGAAGGTCTTTGACTTGGTCCTTCAGTGTCTTATTCTTGGATTGCAAGTGCAGGTTTACCTTTTTTATGTGCTTTACTTCTCTTCTTAGTGGCTGAGTCCACTTTATCAGTTTCTCTGTGTTGTCCAAGGTCTTTGAGACACTTGTGAATTGATCCTCCCAAATCTTCCTCATTTATTCAAACTATACTCTTTCAGCTCTATGCTTCTTTGCCTCTTTCATCAAGACTGGTATTTCTTCATCTGCCTCTTTTAACTGTTCCTTGAAGGTTTCTACCTCTGAGTTTTCAGTGATTTTCTCTTTGCCCTTCTTTTGTTTGATGACCAGATCTTCTTTTGCAGGTGAGGAGATGTATATGATGCTTGGTGGTGGCTGAGAAGTTTCACTAACTTTTTGAACCTCTTTTCTGATTTCCATAACCTTTCTTGCATGCCTAGTCATTAGTTTTCTAGGTTGAAACATGAATCCAACATCATCACCTGAAAAATCCATTTTTTTAGCTATTTCGTCTTTCTTAAGCTTCCTTCCTCCCTCTTCAACATTTTCAGCTTGGACAATGGGATTTTCTTCAATATCAATGGTATGCAAGATCTCCTCTAAGTTACCCTTAACCATTATTTGGCTCTTAGTAACTCTCTTGTTGCCATGTTTGCTATTCGTTGGATTTTTTTTTGCAGGTGTAGCTTTGGGTGTGTCAATATTCTGCAAAGGCTCTATCTCCATGTTAACTGGTTCTAACTGCTCTGCCACTGAAGGTGATGGAATATCTCTAGGTTTGGGAACTCTTTTAGGAGGGACAACATCTACTTCAAAACCAATTATGAATAGAAAGGATGTCCAATCTCTTCCTAATCATTTGAACTCCTCTAACACCAACAACTTGATCAAACCATGGTGAAAAAGAGAAGTTTCATTTCCTTCTTTTTTAACTTGGACATTATCTGACATTTTACTTAAACTTCTATATAAGTAAAAGGGAAATTCAAGAGACCTCTTGCCCACAAAATGTAGTAGAAGCCTAAGGTGGTAGGAGTAGACCATGTGAAACCTCCCTTCACAGGTGAAGTACTTCTGAATGATCTGCAGCAGCTTTGAGTAGTTGTCCTTCATGTAGCTCCTTGGGATAGCATTTGTGAGATCAATTTCACTATGCTCTGGCTTGATGAATTCTTTGCAGTCCTACATGGTGAAATTGATGCCTTTAAACCATTGTTCCCCTCCTCTAGGGTTTCATGTTGCTGCTGCAATGGTTTCTAGTGTTACAGTGAGGTTTAACATTCCCACCTTTGAAGCTGTTGGATCTTCATTTAACAAATTCATGTCCATGGGCTCATACCTGAGGCAATGGCCACCTTTGTTGGTCTTCTTTATTATAGCCATGGTGAATTTATATCTTCTCAGCCTCGCTTGATTACTGACACCTGCAACCTTTGAAAATTCCAGCAACCAGCTTAGCTTGGTGAAGTAGCTCTCCAGAAACTCAATAGCATGCAAATATTAAGCGGAGAATGACAAAAAGACTCAATTTGGTAATGTTTTATGGTTTGAATGACAACTCATGCCTTGAGCATGACTCATGCATGCTAAAAATAGTAATGATGACCTCAGACATCACATTTGTACCTAACCCTAACAGACTTGAATGACATCCACTCTAACTCCTCCAACGATGAACTGACACTTCACCTCAAGTTTGACAAGATAGGCAGGAAAACTGTTTTTCGTAGTGTAGCTAGTTCATTTTCTAACAGTTTCACTAGGAAACTATTAAGCAGTTTTGTAGCGAAAATGGTTGTTTCATAGTGTAAAATGCTATGAAAAGAGGTAAAACTAACTTAAGTGTCCTTTTTGAAATTAAACACTTGAGAAATGAAATCTGACACCTAATGATGATTGATGGGACATGACATGACCTAAATGGATGTCGGTTTGAAACTTAGGATAGGTTAAACATGTAAAAATTTAAATTTTCCTATATCAACTTGTGACAAATGAACTCTATGACCATGTCAAATAATGTTTCACTTTTTATGAGTGATAACACTCACAATCAAGATTATATGTTGGCAAATATTAGTGTTTTTTAAGTTTTCATGATGTTGATGTACAATTATTAATCTATTTTATATTGGTATCATGATGACATATTTTTAAAATAAATAATTGTGTACACATACATGTATATAATTAAATGTTAACAGGTTATGATTTCATCCGATGTTTTCACAAAGGATCCACCCTCTTCTTCCATGTTATGAGATGTGCCAAATCCATCGTCGCGAGTATTCAATTTTTCACTTATGTTTTTAAGTTATAAATTGAAGTGAAAGTTTCATTAAAAAATCAGATATAGATCTTGAGTTATTTTACAGTTTTGAAATTTTTGAATTTTAGGTTTGTGGAGATGATTTTCGTTCGAAGCCACCCTCTTCTTCCCTGTTAGGAGATGTGTCAAATCCACTGTCACAAGTATTCAATTTTTCACTTATGTTTAAGTTATAAATTGAAGTGAAAGTTTCATTAAAAAATGAGATCTAGATCTTGAGTTATTTTACAGTTTTAAAATTTTTGAATTTTAAATTTGTGGAGATAATTTCCGTTCTCCAAGGACTTTAGCGATGGAGTCTGTGATGGAGATAGGAACATCCAAACAATTTGAACAAGAATTTGTCTAACTTTTTTCTATATTATTACATTATTTTATGCATTTTCATTTGAAATTTTTGAATATATATATCTATGTGTATATTGTACAGTTTACCGTGGAGGACGCATTAATGGACGACCAACACGGGACAATGGAGAGGGAACAACGTGAGGTATAATTTGAATAAGAAATTGTCTAACTTTTTTTTAATATTATTTTATTAGTTTATGAATTTTCATTTGAAAAAGAAAAAAGAAAAAAAAAAAAAAATATATATATATATATATATATATATATATATATATATATATATATATATATATATATATATATATATATATATATAATTGTACATGTATATTGTACTGTGGAGGATGCATTGATGGATGACCAACACGGGACAATGGAGAGGGAACAACATGAGGTATTGAATGAATTTATTTATTTTTCATTTTGTTTTTTTATGAAGTTTTACATTCTCATTCAATTTTAAAACATTAAATTTTAATGTTTACATGGTGTGTAAGTTCCCCATTCTTCAGATGATAGCACAAGGAGGCTCAAGACGTTGTTGGAAAATACACTACATCCATCTCTATTTCATTGATGATGCACATGCAACATTTTATTTGATAGATAGTATTAAATTTACTTTTCTATATAGATAGTAGTATTTATGCAGACATATTTTTTTTGTACATAACTTGATACTTGTAACACTATACATTGTTATATTTACTTTTATTGTTCATGATATAAATTTTGGACATATTTTACATTTTGGATAGTTGAACTACAATTACTTTTATTGAATGATTTTAAATTTGTATAGTAGTTACATTTGGCATGTGATCACATGTTGTTATATAATGTTAACTTAAAGATGATGTTAGATTAAATGCTTTGTTTTTAAAACTTGTTGTTTTGTCACTTGTTAGTTACAATGAATCTAGATTGAAATTGCAAATTACAAAACACGTGGTAAATGTTACACATTTGAACATGTGGGAATGTTATATAATTAGGATGTCTATTAAAGGTGATATTTAGGTACATTTTGCATATGATCATGTGTCATTTAAAAGAATTATAGATGATTAAATACATATTGAAGTTCATGAAGATGTAACAATGATTGAAGTACATAAATGCATTTTTAATTTAGTTGTTACATTTTCCATACATGATCACATGTTGTTATAATGAAATTTAAATTAGATGATCTTAGATGATCATGTGTCATTTAAGACAATCATAGATTGTTTTACATACTTAAGTTCATGAATATATGTAAAAATGATTGAAGTACATTTGCATTTATTTGTTAAATTGTGCATACATGATCACATGTTGCTATATAATGTTAGCTTAAACAATCTTAGAATATGTTTTGTTTTTAAAACTCAAGTTGTTTTGTCACTTATTATTTAAAATGAATCTAGATTGAAATTGCAAATTACAAAAAAAATGTGGTACATGTTATGCATTTGAACATGTATGAATGATATATAATTAGGTGTATATGTCTATTAAAGGTCATATTTAGGTACATTTTGCATGATCATGTGTCATTTAAAACCATCATGTGTCTATGGTTTTACATATTTAAGTTCATGAATATATGTAACAATGAATGAAGTACTTTTTCATTTAGTTGTTACGTTTTGTACATGTACATGATGACATGTTGTTATAATGTTAACTTAGATTCAATCTTAGATTAATGGTTTTGTTTTTAAAGCTCAAGTTGTTTTTTCATTTTCTATTTAAAATGAATCTAGATTGAAAATGCAAATTATAAAACACGTGGTACATGTTAAATTATGCATTTGAACATGTATGAATGTTATATAATTAGGACATACATATATTAAAGGTGAAATTTAGGTGTACATTTTGAACATGATCATGTGTCATCTAAAACAATCATGAATATGTAGCAATGAAAGAAAATTTGCATAATTTAATTCATACATTTTGCATTTGAAATCATTTTTATAATGTTTTTATAAACAACACATATCGATGTATATATCTAAAAGAAATAATAAAATTCTAGGTGTTCATAGATGTGTCAAACAATCATAAAATTTTAAAATTGCATTAAAACATATCTAGTACACAACATTTTTCATTAATGTACATAGAAAAGCTACTATGGATGTCAGTTGATAGTAAACTGGAAATTACAAAACACCTACCACACATTTTGCATTCAAGAATGAATATTATAATTTTCTTAATAGATGTCTAAAACAAAACCATAACTTAAAATTTGCATGATATCAAATATCCTAGATACACATGTACATTTTGCAATAATGACATAATGACATAAATTGTACTAGAGAATGTATGAAATCGTTTAAGACCAGATAATCTACGTGTATGTGTACATGTGTATAAATTACTCGTGTGCATATAAAAAAACAATGTACATGTGCAAACACTTGTACATAACATAAAATATACATATTATAATAATGTAATTTAACTTAAGAATGTACAAAAAAAAGGCTAGCAATTTCTAGTTGAGTTTTGTAAGTTCTAAAATAGGAATCCAAGGAGAAGAAATTGTTGGGCAATTCAATCAAAACAATTCTAATGGAATGTGATCTTCAATGATCTGTTCATTATCGTCTTTTGACATTTTCCATTTCTTAATTTTCATTTTTTTCTTTGATTTAATTTCTATCAACTTTATGTGTGTTGCACACACCAAGAGACTATATTGACAACTTATGACATCAGGTTCATAGTCTTGACAGTAAACAAAATCCCGACTTTGATGAGTTTGTTGAAAAAAATAACCTTTCAGTATAATATATCCTCTGTCATATATAAACCCGTTATCATCATAATTTTCCAATAATTTCATCTTTCGTTTAGTGCAACACATCAAATAAAACTTCACATTTTATGTGTTGGTAGTAGGTGCAACTACAGCAAAAACATCTCTTGCACAATCAAAAAAACTTACATAAATTTATATCATAATTAACATAAAAAAATAAATTTAAAATTAACATGTGTACTTGATTTTATTATCTATTTCTAGATCTATATCATTTGAAAGCAATTGAAATATTACCTTCTTTGACAATATTAGAAACTCGATCACCTTCAAATGATACTACAGTCTCCTCTGATTGCATTTCTTCAAAATTTTCAACAAACATTTTCCCCTTTGTATTTAGTTATGTATGTTTCCAATCTTTTACATGCATTTTCTTTTCACAAACATAATTGGATTCTGTGTTGTTTATGCAAACATGACAAAAACAAGAATATTTTATTTTATCAAATGCAAACACATTTTGGTACTGCTTTGTCTTAATTGAATGCAATTTTCGAGTCCCTTTTATTGTTTCAACATCATTTCCAATCGATCTATCTACATCTTGGACCCCAATATGCCAAAAAAACTCTATATGGAAAATTCAAAAAAGAATATAAATATGTTATTCAAAATACCATCAAATATAATCATTGTGTTAAATAATGTTTAAAATTAGAAATCTAATAAAAAATATATTATGTACATATTAAAGTTATATATATATATATGTGTGTGTGTGTGTGTGTGTGTGTGCAAGATATATAGATATATATATATATATATATACCTTCGGACTTACCTTAACCGATTAGTCTCATGGCTTAGTGCAGTGATGCACCATTGAACAACTTGTTCAGCTGAGACAAGTTTGTTTGCAGAGTGGTCAATTTGATATCTTCGAAGTGCTCGTTTATATATGCCCTTTCACCATCATGTTCTCCTTTTCCATTACCAGTCTCAAAGAATTTCCAACAATGTTTAATATGAGTTTTCATATGAAGATGAAATAGTCAAAAGAATGATCGCGAAGATTTGAATTGACCTGTGCATCCATCTGATCATATCCAATATTCATTGAATTTTATTTCACGATTTTTCAAGAAGTCATTAATATTTTCAAAACAATGTAGTACAAAATATGTATCATGTGTACGATATTCACTGATATAAAAGTGATATTCTTTAATAACATGTCCATTTTCACTGGTGCTTTCTATATGATCAACATTTTATTCATCGTGTCTATATAGAATATGGAAAAGCATTGAGACTTCATCAAAATGATAGTATTCACTTTGTATTTATTTTTGTGGAATAAATGTGTAGTTCTCTGCAAAATCAACTATTGACAAAATGGTCCCTGGTGGAAAAAATTCACGGGATTTTTTGAATTGCAAGTCCTGCCATCGATCTCTATGGGAATTATTGGTGTATTTATAAATTTATGCCTCAAAATTTCTCAAAAACTCTATCACACAAATTTCTTCTTCTTGTAAATCAATTATTTTAGCACTTGCAGTACTACTCTAACCAATCCATGTATGAATATATTCGTATCTCTTCCATTTCACTTTTATGTTCGACAATGATTGATCATTTATATCAGTATGATATTTGTTTTGAAATAAAGTCAAATTTCCACAATCATCACATTTTTTACGACCAACACATTTCTTTCGGTAAAATAATTCATGGCTTTCTCTTCCACATAGAATTTGAGATATTAAATTATGGATAGTGGAAGGAGGAGGTGAATCTTTCCAAAATGTTTTACCAAAATTAAGGAATGTGTCATAACATAACTGAAATTCCACATGATAATGACAACAACAAGTGTCATGTACACTGATAGGTCTAACATACCATGGTTTTTGTTGCATAAAAGCATTTATTGAGACATTAATTTCACGATTTTCTTCTATGAAATTGTTGAACAACTCTATCTGAGTGGTGTCCAAGATATGTTTTGCATGTTCTTCGTATTGATTTCATGTTATTATTGGTCGCATCACATCCCTTGCTTTTGGTGAAACACGTGAATTTTTCATCCAATATTCATATATTACTTTTTTAACATCTTCTCCATGTCTATCTTTGTATGGTTTCCTACAAATAATTTTCCAAAAAGTGAGTTCATCATTTAAATCTATTTGCAATCGAATTTTTGATGTTTGTTCAAATTTTTTCATGAGGTCCCTAATGCTTGTGCTATAAATTTTATCAAGCGATTCTCTTTAGTACTTGATGAAACCAATGCAATTAGTATTAATCTACGTGCATCTAAATCACTTTTCTTTCTATATCTTCCAATTTATTTTAGAACACTATTTATAGTTTGTATAACATTTTCCTTCTTTTGTTTATCTTTTGTTGATTTTAGAATACCCAATAAAGTCATAGCTTCTTTTAATTTCTTTGATGTTATGAGAATTTTCAAAATTTGGGCTTGAAGTGCCACATTTCCATCTTTGAAGAACATATCAATAACACACTTAACACGATATCGTATAACATGGTCAGCTTTTTTATCTCCATATGTGTCAGTGTCAAAATTTTCTAACATTTCATCATCGATATTGATTTGAGCTATACATATCATAATTAAATGTACAAAATGAGTTTACATATTCAATAAATATTTAAATTAATAAATATGTATAATTTCAATAATACACATTCAACATATATAAACATACCTCGTGATTCAATTTCTTCACTTGAATTTCTTTCAACATTTTCAACATCTTCAATCATTGGTTTAATATCTCTTTCACTTTCTCTTTCAAAATTTTCTATCCCATCATCAATGTTTTGAGGAATATCTCTCTCTGTTTACATTGCAAAATATTTTTTAAATTAGTTCATCAAATAAAAATTAAGTTTCCCAATACATAGTTAGTTAAATTTTAAATATCAAATTTATAATATTTGCATTTACATACCTGCTTCAACTTCTAGTTGAGGATGATTTTCCCTTTCAATATTTGAGCGTTCTTCTCTCTCTTTTTTTCGATATTCTCTCCCTTGTTCTCTACGAGCCTCAGGGTCTCTTGTTCGATCAAATTTTCTCTTGGAGTTCCTTTGATTTCCAATGATAATTTAGTATGAAGCTCAAAATAATTCCTTCAAAATCCTGTAAAAAAAATCACTATGAAAATTTAGACAAAAACTCAATTGAAAAAAGCATCACAAAAGATTTAATTTCAAAAAAACTCATTTTAAAAAAATTTCTCATAAGACATACTTCAACCCAAAACACTTACTTTAAAAATTCTGCCAAAAAAATGTCCTTTAAAAATGAAATGAAGCTCAAAATATTTCCTTCAGGGTCCTGCAAAAAAAATTCACTTAAAAAATTAGCCAAAAAATCACTTTAAAAAATCATTATAAAAGATTTACTTCAACCCAAAACACTTACTCTAAAAATATGTCACTTTAAAAATACCTCCAAAAAATTTCCTTTGAAAATTAAGCCCAAAAAACTTCTAAAAAAATGTCACTTTAAAAAATACCTCTAAGAAATGTCCTTTGAAAATTAATCCCAAAAAACCTCTAAAAAAATGTCACTCAAAAAAATACCTCCAAAAAATTTCCTTTGAAAATTAAGCCCAAAATATCCTTTGCAAATTCAGCCCAAATGAAGAAATGTGTGAAAATAATGATTTTGTTTTTGGCTATTTATATAGTTGTGAAATTTGTTTTCTTTAGGGGCTTCATTGAATTTTCCAGCTGACGTAATTTGCGAGCAGAAGTTTGGTCAAACTTTTAGAAAAAGTTCAGCCAAATTTTTGTGTCATTAAAACTAATGGTACAAAGCGGAAAAAAAAAATCCGGCCGAACTATTACAAAATTTTGTTCGAACTAAAACGTCTACAAATACGTTACAACTCAGCTCTGAACACATTTATTCAACCTTGGAATGATTGAACTCCATCAAAATTTATGAATTAACTTTCAGAACCAAGACAAACATTTGCAGAATTCATCTACTTTCAGGAAATATAAATTTTATGGAATTCCATAGATATTTACTAATTTTAACTAATTTTGTAATAAAATGGGTGAAAACAATTTCTGAAGGTCATTATGATTTAGTGAAATCAAAATTCTGTATCTTCCAAAATACACTGTAAAAAAATTGAAAAATTTATGGTGCATTACATTGGTCTGTCATCTCTAATGGGTAGTTTTTAGATTTTTAGAATATAAATAATATGTTTAGAAACTTCATGCAAGCCGAAGCATATTAAAAATATACAATTTTTTCATATTGATTTAGTTCAAAAATTTCTAGTAATTATGATATGCATCAGTTGGTTTTGTAAATATAACAATACTGAAGTAGACTCTGTCTAGATTGTTGTAACACATTTGTTTTCTCAAAAACACAAAGTTTTCAAAGAATACACTAATGCATTTCAACATGACTATTTATGAATCCTTTGATTGTTAAGGAATACACACTCAAAAAAATGTTAAGTTGACATATCAAATGTGAATAAAAAAATTCCAAAAAATAAGTAATAGAAATCTAATAAAATTTCCAACAAGTTTTATTTTTATCGTAAAATTCTAAGCAAAAAAATTTTTTTAGCTAGCAAAAAGTTGAAGAACTTATAAAAATGATATTTTTTCTCAAAAAAGGGAAAAAGGTGTAACCCAACTTCACATTTTCACCCTTGAACCAAATGGTTAGTAAAGTAGATCCCACGGGACTAAAATCCAAGGGTAGCATCTAAAAGAGGTCAAGGGGACAAAAGCATAAACTAAGCCCACTCTTTCTGTTGAATCCCCCCATCAATCCATGCCCAGAAGTGTCCATGATAATTCAACCCAATACTCAATTACTAAATGACAAGGCATACCTTTAGGTTCGAGAGGCCCACCTTCAAACATACAATCAATACAGATGGGTGAGGGACCACACTAGCTCAGGTGACGGAGAATGGTAGAACGAGCTAGTTGAGGGCTGCAAGGGGTTGTCATCTAAGGTCCAGCATGGAGAAATTTTTTTTCCTAGGGATATCACCCATGAATTGGTGGGTAACACGGCCTAAGTCCTCACATGCTAAGGGGAATATCACTATTGTGTCGATCCTTGGTGGATCATGTGCCCAATACATCAATGGAAGAGCATTGTATCCATTCAATTCCATGTCTAGTGGCCTATTGATGCGACCTCCTCCGACAAGCTCATGTTAGAGTATTTTAATCATCTTTCGACCCCATAGACAACCAACATGCCAGGAAAACCCATGGATTATACTCACAAACCAACTAGAACTCCTTTGAATAATGTGTGTTCTGGATCATTAGGTCAACTATCCCACCAACGCCATAGTCATGTTGTATCTGTGGTATATGATATAAAGCCTCACCTGGATCCCAATGTCAGTCTGAGCTTCCAGAATACTCTCCACCCATGTCAACTAAACCTAGATCCTAGAAGGATGTATCCCTGTTTGAAATATACTTGTCTCCATGTCCCATGGGTGCGTAATGAAATACATATGTGTCATACCTTTCTGCAAGTGCCAGTCTGACTGGGTGCTGCTCGTGCTCTACTAGCACAAGAGGCTCCTCTACCAAATCATGCCTTCCCCTAATATCCTCTAGTGTGATGGTCATCACAGTTAGCTGATTGTTGGCTATGGAGGATGAATAATGTACATAACTCAACTCCATACCAAGCTTCCCACCGTACAACTTCAATTCTTGGATGGTCATCTCAGTTCTCTTTAAGGATTCTTGAGAAATATCACGCTCATGAGTAAGCCTGTCAACTTCCTCCTCTTTCCCTACATAGTACTAGTGCATGATGATATACCTTAGCAAGAACAAGTAGGTGATCTTTATCTAAAGGAGGTGTAGGTAATTGGATTTCATCTCTAGCAATTCCTTCCTAAGAGTTTGAAAATCTGCGAGTTAAGGCGTGCCTACCAAACTATCATGTGTCACTGCACTTCCCCAATAATAATTTTCCACCACCGCATATTTATCATCAAAGTGCCTTAAGGATGAAATGATCATATCTTCACCTACCTTCAATTGCTCTGCCAAATGATGAGACTCATGGTGACCATCATCATGCTTCTCAAAATCGTCCTCCTCTATGTCACCCTTCATGCCTAACTCTTGAGAAATTCGATCAGCATCCAATTCTTTATCATGATTAGGTGTTGACTCACCCAAATCATCACAATCATTTTTATTAAGTGATTGGGAAAATGTATTCTTAGCTTGTCTATCAAATTTACTGGTGTTATCAGTCTCATAAGATGGTTCTAATGGAGTACTAGAGGTTGTTGTCTTGTCAACCTTACTACATACATTCCCAACATGAACTGGTGCATGCACTCCTGATAAGTCATCCATTTCTTCATATTTGAGCTCTTATTCTCTCTTCCCAATTGATAAGGGTGGCTTAAACCATTCATGATTCTCTAATAATGTTGTTCCCCTATGAGTTCCTAACTTGTCTTCATCGTTCCAAGGTGGAGTGGGTTCTTTGCCTTGATGAATTTGGAACTCATCAATTCATTGTCAAATGATGCCCCTCAAATGAAACAACTGCCCAAGAACGTGCTCTGATGCCATTGTAATATACCCACTACAAATATCTTGAAAATAACTCATGAATTTTTTGAGTTTATATGTTTTAGTTCATTGTGGTAATTTTACAAGCAGTTTGAAGACAATGTACTATAGATGATTCTTTGACAATTTATAATTAGAAACAACACCAACAATGGAAAGCACACTCTGAGTCCTCTCCACTTCAGTTTTCTTAGTAGTCATCAATCTTCCCTAAATTGATCCTGGATTCGTTTCTTTCATTGAAATATCCTTCTATGTTCTCAACCAAGGTGCTCTTGACTTTTTCTTCCTCTTCCTCGGTATCTAAAGTGTGAACAATTTTGGGTAAATTGTAGTTCACAACTCTCCCAGAGTTGATGAACTCAGCCTAAAGCAGCACATATCCAATTCCAATCCATCCATCAAAAACCTGAGTCTTATGCTAGCTTCTGGAACTACAACCTTCATCACCCCAGGAGTTATTTCTATAATTTCATCCCTCATGTACTGAAATTCCAATGCCTTACCAACCCCATAACGAACCTGAAACACTCCCTATTTTCCTCTACTGCCATAGGAAACACTATTTTGAAGGGCATATGAAGGACCCTACAAAATACATAGGGAATTTATCTCAACTTCTTTTGATTCAAGGATGGAATCCCAACTGTAGCAAGGCTGGAAATTATATCATATTTCAAGGTAATACCTCTCTTCATAGCAGCACAACTATCCATTGCTAGAGACTATAAAACCCCAATAAAACAGTAATAATTGCAATCAGAAGTCATCTAGAAGCTTTCAGGATCTCATGACAATGACGAAAAACTAAAAAAAGAGCGAAAATTGGTACAAGTATAACCTAAGCTATCTCCTAATTGGCAAGAGGGTAAGAAAAAGTTGCAACTTGTCGATTAAAATTTTCATGAATCTATATATTGACATGGAAATGATCCTTCTCACAAATCCAGTTGACTTAATTTACAGTTCAACTCAAAAGTACATGCATGGGCTCATCTTCACTGTATACCATGTTGTGTCATAATGCACCTCTGGTTCTTGTAATTGGCCATAGAGAGTTGGGAAGAATCACTTGCAACTTGTGCTAATCAAATGTCTTTGTTTATAACATTTTATAAATAGTCAATTTGAAGCAATGCCTTCTTTCTCTTAAACCTGTGCTCCATAGAATAGTATAAGGAACCACAAACAATATAATATTCGTAAATGTTCGTTTATGTTAAAAGGGTTTTTCTCCCAGACCTATGATGCGCTGATTTATTCAGTGAAAAAGCTCTAATAGGCCATGTCCATATGTCATAGTGCATCCACTTTTACTCCACTTTTAACTATTTTTTGATATCCCCTTAAGTTCTTGTTTGTATCTAATAGCTTGAAGGTCACACCAAGAAACTTAAGCATGTAATATATTTAAAACTAGCATTAATTTCATTTTTTAAATAATGCATATTTCAACAAACTTCATACCATGACATAGGCATAATACTTTTACAAAATGAGCTTGGTAAACATTTAAACAAATGTATGCAAAAAAACTTCCCTCTGAAGTATTTAATGCAACCCCTTCAAAGGTATCTGCAATCATCCATATATATTGACCAAAGTCTCAATCTAATTAGTATCAAAAACCACATTTCAAACTTGTTCAATTGTATGTTTTCCATCATAAAATCTAGAAGTGAAAGCCCAGCCTCAAATATCACCTTCCAGTCTTTGATGGACAACTCAGCCACACCTTTAATTGCAAAAGAATATGTCTCAATAATGCCACCCACAATCATATATTATAATTTTTTAGGCAGGACAACTATGGGTTGGACTTGCAAATTGTATCTGGCTAGGTTTCCAAGCTAGGAAAATAAATCAGCAACTTGGAAATTTGATACTTGTTTATGTTTCATTCTCACTATGCTATTACTTCTCAAATTCAGTATTTATGTTTCTATACTTAATCCTAGTACTGATGTTGCAACTTCCTCATCTTGCAGTTCTAAAGAACAAGCAAACATAGACAAGCAACAAGAAATATCACTTGCAACATAATCAAAGTACGTACATTTGAAAGAAATTATAATAGACTTTATTATAACATGTCACTTATATTCATCAACATTGTATTTTAGTTATGAATTTGTCTTGTGTCATATCAACAGCATCCATACACATATCCAAAGCATCATGTTTATTTCGAGTTACAATTGAAGAACTAAACATTTCGAAGCTGGGAAAATATTTAATGGAGATGTTATGGTCATCGAGAAGAGAGGCTCATGCTGCAACCCAATAGAAGGATATGTGTAAGTTTGTTGTATGTGCCCCTTTAAAATAATAATAATCATTATAAAATATGTTCTAAATAGTATAAAATTAATTTCTCTATAATATATCTGTGTGTGTGTGTGTGTGTGTTGTAAAGTAATTAAAAATAAGAAAATGTGTAAATCAAATGTTTAAATCTTATAATTTTCCAAAATATTTCATATCAACTTCACATAATAATAATAATAATAATAATAATAATAAAACTAAAAAAAAATATGATTAAAATTTTTATTTGGTCCCATATATACTCTACAATAATGATTAAAAATATTTTAGAAATTTTAAGTAATAATTTATAACTTTAAATATGATAAAAAATTAAACTTTAAATATATCCTAAAATAAACCTTTAAAAAATCACATTTATATCATAGATTTTTTTTATTTAATTTTAATTAAAAATTTAATTTTAATAAAATTATAAATCTTATCATCTTTTATACTAGATATGTATTCCACCTACTTATTCTTTAAATATGTTTTCTCGAGATACTCTGCATGCAGATTTGTTATTGTAGTTTTAAATATAAAAATACAATAACAAATAATAGATAATATGTTTTTTTAACAAATAGTACACAATATTTTTTTAACTACGTCGTAAGGCATTATTATTTGAAAACAACTTTTCTAAGTGCCTTCCTGTCATAATCTGTACCATTTGATTCTTTGTTAGACGATTATATCATTCTCAGCCATAGATTCGAATTGAACTGACAGAGCATGCAGTTGCGAGGTGGTTGCTCTGACGGTTCCAAATTACCTGCCATCTGCATGCCATTGCTCGCATGCAACCCAGTTGATGGAGCGTGGACCAATTCAACCAGACGCTCATCATCCATTTACTCGTCTTTATTTGACCTAAAAGTTTGGCGCTACATAGATTGAAATTATTTTGGTGTCCATTACTGTCATTTTGTAAGAGCTTTTTTATTCCATTATGGTTGTCTGTGTGTGGAAAGTGCCGTCACTATTCTCCTTTTCCAAAGCTCAGGGGAAGCATGGTTTCTTTTCCTCATTGACTTTTTAAGAAAATATTGCTTGGTTTGGTGGGTTTTCTCTGTAGATCATATTTTTAGTGGCACTGGCCATGGATCCTTTCATGCAAGCAGAGGTATATATGGAGGCCAGCTCATGTTAAAAAGAGTGATTCTGGAAGCTATGTTGGACAGGTAATGTTCGCCTTGGGTTCAGCGCAAGCAAGCCAGAATCTGCATACGAGTACGTTTTTTTCAAGGAAAAGTATTTCTATTGTAGGTTATTTATTTTCTAAATAACATAAAGTTAGCAGATTATTATTTATCTTACATAAATATAAACTGGGGAAGGCTACCATTATATTTTCATGAGTTGTGAATAAATAATCTCCCTGTGGAACTGTTATGTCTGTCTGAGATTAATTTTCTTTATTTGGTGAAAGCGCATGAATTCCCATACCTTGAATGGTGATAATGCTCGCCACCAGAAGCCACGAATCTCTGCGTTAACAATGACAATTCGAAAACAATTTCTTGAAAAATATGACTGCAATTCATGTGCAGAGTCAACATTGATAATTGAAAATTGGGATCATGGTGATGGGCCACCCAGTCACCGACCCACCACCCTCTTGATGAGCTGCACAGCATTCGCTTGAATGTGAACGTCCATTAACAAATAATTTAATGGATGCACTATCACGCTAGAGTCTTCTAGATGATATGGACCTTTTGTTTTTTATTTACCTTGAATCATGTTACTGATATAGGTATGCACTGGTTCCAAATTTTAATCTTTTAGAATCTAATAGAAATTAAAAAACAGAACTTCCTCACTCTCCTTTATGGGGAAAATTTAAGATTGCTTCCACGTAAAAGCTTTCAATGTAAGAAATTAAATCTGAGGTTTGACGAGAATTTGCTCAAATCAGTAACCATGCATAGGATGTTCTTTTATATATATGTATATACACACACGGAGGAAGAATCTGTGAATGTTGGTATTTTTTGGCTGTATGTGGGTGTGGTATTTCTGTCTTGTAGTTTTGTCTATCTGCGACTAGTTTTTTTTTTTTTTTGAGGTGATTTTATATTTTATGTATACTCACTTTCTTAATCACGGTTTTCTCTTTTATATAACTAATGTGAAATTATTTTTAAAAAAAATCTATCATTGTTTTCTCATTTATATATTTAATTTAAAATTATTAAAATTTAAATGAAAATAATAATTATAAATAAATTTAAATAATAAAAACCAAATAGTCTTATATCATTACTTATTTGTATGTGTGAATTGTGTGTATATAATTTATAGTTTATTTAGTTAAAATGTTATGTATGAAGATAAAGTCATTATAACAGAAGTTTTTAGCACATCAGATATAGCTTATGCTCATACACACAAGTTACATAACTTTGTTTCAGCTATATCTTTGATGTCAAATCCAGAACATAGATTGAAAAACAATTAAAGGACAAAAACATATAACTAAATTTAATAAGAAATAAATTACAATATATAGAAAGTTTAGGCCTAACTAATCCCTAAAAACAAAGATAAATTAAATCTAAGTCTTTTGAAACTAATTCCAAACTATTCAATTTTAATTTCTAATTTCAAAATATTGAATTTTATTTTTTAAGCGTAATTTTATAGAATATTCTTAATTCAAGAAAAACATTAGATTTCTATAATATAAATTTGTTTATATGGAAAGTTTAGGCCTAACTAATTCCTAAAAACAAAGATAAATTAAATCTAATTCTTTTGAAACTAATTCCAAACTATTCAATTTTAATTTCTAATTTCAAAATATTGCATTTTATTTTCTAACTGTAATTTTATATAATATTCTTAATTCAAGAAAAACATTAGCTTTCTATAATATCAATTTGTTTTCTCGCTAAACCTATTTTTATTGGTATTTATTTACATGGGATGGAAAACAAGTTTTTTTTTTTGAAAAAAAGACTTTTTACATAGGCGTCACTATTTGAAAACAACTGAAAACAACTTCCCTAGCTGCCATGTGTCCATGTTTGAAAAACATTTGATTTCTATAATATCAATTTGTTTATGTGGAAAGTTTAGGCCTAACTCATTCCTAAAAACAAAGATAAATTAAATCTAAGTCTTTTGAAACTAATTCCAAACTATTCAATTTTAATTTCTAATTTCAAAATACTGAATTTTATTTTTTAAGTGTAATTTTATAGAATATTCTTAATTCAAGAAAAGCATTAGCTTTCTATAATATCAATTTGTTTTCTCGCTAAACCTATTTTTATTGGTATTTATTTACATGGGATGGAAAACAAGTTTTTTTTGAAAAAAAGACTTTTTACACGTGTCACTATTTGAAAACAATTGAAAACAACTTCCCTAGCTACCATGTGTCCATGTTTGAGCCATAAAAAAATTAAAAAATTAAAAAATTACTATATAAAAAATTAAATTAATAATGAATTTTTTTACAATGTGATTCTTTTTAAATTTCCAAATTATTTCAAAGGACATGATTTATCTTCAGCAATAATGATGAATGCTCATAATTCTCATTTCTTAAATAACACTAAATTTACCTTTAAAGGGATCGGTAACAATTGTTTGTGTCAAAGTCAGGAATAGAGAAGAAAGGAGACATGGTGAAGAGAAGCTTCCAACCTTACAACAAGCCCTGAAAAGACATAACGTTGAATCTATGGAATCCATTTTCCTTGATACACATGAGAAGTGCAATGAAAAAACTTGGAATTTGGAAAATGTAATGAAGCTTATCTCATGTTCCATTCATTTAGATTTGAAGTATATGGAAGAAGAAAAGCAACACTGTTACTGATGAAATAGGTAACTTGACCTCAAAACGGGAACTCTAGCCCAAAAAGTCTCAAAACACATGAAAAGACACCCCAAAAACAAAAAGTGTGTCTTCCAGAACGCACTTGGTTTTTTTTTAAGGTCAAATTTAAACATTTTATAAAATTATGTTAAAAACAAAATTTTTTGTTGAAAAAAGGATTGAAAAAACACCCTCAAAACAAAACCAGTTGATGCTGGAATAACAAAAAAAAAAATTGTGTCATAATTTTGACACTTGTAACAATGGAATTAAAGACAACATATTAGGACATTTTTTAAAATCATAAATTTCTAACATTTTTTATAGATGATGTTAAAGATAAACAAATACATGTCTGAAGGGCTTATCATTTCGAACAATTTTCATCCATGTTGTTAAACATAAAATATCTTGAATCTAAACAACCCCAAAATTGTAATTATTGTCAACCATAACATTAAAGATAAAATTTGGTAGCGCATAAAAACCTTAATGACAAGTTGTAAATCTAAAGTTTTTCAATCTTAAGTTTTCAACATACTTGAACAATGAAATTATGGAGAAATTATAAGACTTAAACAATTTTAAAAAATGAACAAGTAAATGAAAAAATTATCATTGAACATAAACAAGTAAGAGTAATTTTAATTTTAAAGGATAAAAACTTATCTTTTTTCAAATCTTAGCATAATACAAATTTAAATCTAATTTCAACCAAAACCTAAAAATCAAGCATTAAAACAAAGTGTTCCCTTTCAATGACGCATATAATTATTAAAAATTTTAAAAGTATCTTATACCAAATGGTAACAATACATAATATCATGGTAATATCACTGCATAATCTAAAAATTAAACATTAGTTTCTATTTTCTATTTTACTTATAATTAAAATATCAACATTGGTACATTGAATATAACATAAATTATTTTTGTAATTCATTGTTGCATTGTTGATATTCTAAAGAGATGAATTCTTCATAATTAAAACATATAATCCAACAAACATAGAAATGTCTCATAACTTCATGAAAAATGAGATGGAAGTCAAAATTTTTATTTCAAGTTACCATGCAAACATTAATTACATAAAAGTGTCTTAGATAGTTATTCAAAATCAACCATAGGTTCTGGCACACCATCATAACCTACATCTTCAGATGAATGGCTCGATGCAGATAAAGATGATCCATATTCTTCTCTTTCATCAACTAGTGCTCCATCTGAGTCAACATGCATGCCCACCATTTCAGAGTTCAAAATTCTTGTAGATCTACGTCTACATTTTGCAGAGTCTCATTTCAACAGTAATCGTTCTGGTAGAAATTTCTTCAAAATATTTATGGTTTGCAACCGGATAGTTCCTCTCTTTGTCAAATTGAAGTCATACATAAGTATGTCAACATCCTCCAATTTTAAGACATCTGTGCGGCAACGATTTATATTTGTGCCCTTTCTTTTTCTCTTTCTTCCAATTCTTTTTTCCACTACCATCTCTGGCTTGTACACACCATTGAAAGGGTGGGTACTTGTGGCATACCAATGTACATCAACAACTGTAATCTCTTCATTTTCATTAATGACCTTTATAACCTTGGCAATCCAGAATGGATAGCCAAGTGGTTCTTCATCTGCTAACACTGCTATCATGCAACCCTCCTTAAGATCCTGCACAGAACCCCTGTAAAGGTCTTCCATGGCTTCACGTTGTGCACGTGATCTTCTAGAACCAATATAGATTTATCTTTCCTCTACCTGTGGGGAATTAATAATAGCTTGAGGCTGTTGTTGTTCAACATTGTGTGTTTCCTGATGTTCATGTTCATTTGACATATTTTGTGGCAAAAAAAAAGGAGTCTTCAAAAGCGTATCCCCATTTATTGATCTTTAAATCATATCACTTTGATTACTGAAAAAAGACTCCCACCAAATTGAATCAGCAACATCGAAGTACTCATATGTATCTCTAATACATATTTTAATTTCCTCTAGACATTCAAAATAATTTATGTCTCTCTTTTGCCTTCGTGCATTATGGAGTTCAACAACTTACTGTAATAACAATATCTTTGATGAAAATATTGGACGCTCTGGAATGAACTTCAAAAATGCTAAACCTGATGATGGTCCCCATTCTTCAATAGTTGAATACTTCTTGCCCCATATAAGTGCTATCCCATCAATTTTTTTGATACGAAATTGATGCTGGAAGCTAATGTCGTTAAGTTGTTCAATGCATTTCTCCTCACCATGTGATCCAAAAATAAACCTTCACATGTCAATAGTTTCTTCCAACACATGAAAAACAGGCTCTGGAATGTATGATTTCTTAATACATTCAATTAATGATGGCAGGCTCCCAACACCTTTCCTCCTTAATGTTACTGAAAAACGACTGAACATTTGATCAATATGATCATGAGTATGCCCAACAAGAAGGAAACCAACCTTTATCTTTTTAAAAATCCCCAATTCAATGAGCATGTTTAGATACCCAAAAAGAACTTGATTTTTGTTCTCACGACTTGTGTTGTCTAATTGTAAATACAAAACTTCAGGAAGAATCCCAGACCAATGAGTAACCACATCATAGATTATAGTTATGGTCAGATTTGCATCAGCTGTGGAGCTCATTGGTTTGTGAAAACTCTTGAAGCATCTCATTAAGCCCACCTAATAGTAGTATATCTAAAATGGAATGAGAACATATCTGTAATTTTTTTTTGTCTGAATAAAATGTGGAAAGAGAATGTTTCTTTTGATTCAACCCATCAATTATCAAATGGAATATTTTATTTTGTGAATGAGTCATAACCCTTATTTGAGTTTTTCTCTAATTTTTGCTGCTTGTTTGCTGAAATTGTAGATGGATGTGAGTTTTGACCAATAAAGATGTGCACAAATAAAAAGAAGCTGTATATAATATATTTTCATAGTTCATAAGTATCAAATTTTAAAAAACAATGTTTTGAACACATACCTCTTTCTGCCCCTTGACATTTATCTCTTTTTGCTTTAAGAGAATCACATGTGCTGCAAATCCCCATCCTTGTCTTCTTAGGAATACGAACATTGTTGAATTCAGTTTTCCATATCCTTGTAAAATAAGAATATGTAATAAAATTACCAATTCCTTCAACAGCTTCTGCATAATCTTTGTATAACATGAATCTTCTATAATCTGAAATTGTCTGGTCTCTATTCATGTTGGCAGCCTCTCATGATTTGAAAAGTCTTTGTCTATATGTGTAATATTTTTTAAGCATTTACTCATTTGTTTTTGGTATAACTACAATTTAATATGTGGATCCACCTTAAATCTATCTGGATTCTTTTAATAAACATCATTACTAATTCTAATTGACATTTTATTTTTCCCCATAAAGTACATTCCCAATATGATAATCATAACACATAGTGTAGATTGCATGCAACCTACTAAATATGAATTTTGCATGATTTTATTCATTGACATATATGTTTTCCTTTTCTCCAAAGCAAAGTTGAAATCCATATTTTTCAAGCAATCCCTTCGACAACATTCACTTGAAATCAAATGAACGACAGAACTTTTTGTCGTGAGATATTTTGTCCTCACCCTTGTATAACTGGAATGCTTTGGATTGATATGAAAAGGTCTACTCCTACTCCTGGTTGCAATATTTTCTTGCAACGGCTTCATCATTCCATCATCCTTTGTAAAATTAGTTTCATCACCATTAGGAGAAATATTATCCCCACTATCATCATCCTCAACATAGTTAAGAAATTCATCAACATCATTGCGTGGAAAATTTTCTTTACCATCATCAGTTGAAGAAAACATTTCACAAGAATCATCGACACTTTTGTAACCCTGACTCAAAAGAAATTCTTCATCATCTTGACCCATGCTTTCAAATTCTTCCCTGGGAGGATTCAATTCTTCATCACCATGAGTGTCTTTGAAATGGTCACTTGGAGAAAATGCAATATTCAGATCTGTGCCTCTAAAATTATCATTTGCAAGAAAATCTTCATCCTCCCCTTCCTCAGTGGTGCTCTCATAATCCTTGGGATTAGGCATAAGTGGAAGCTTTGAATTTGTATTCACTAGAATTTCTTCATCTTGCCCCTCCCCTTCCTCACTGAAGCTCTCATAATCCTTAGGATTAGGAATAAGTGAATGCCTTGAATCTATATTTATTGGAAATTCTTCATCCCCCCCTTCATCAGTGGTTAAATTATAATCGTTATGATTAGGATGAAGTGAAAAATTTAGCTTTGGAAATTCATCTCCATCTTCATCAGTGGTGCTGGCATAATCCTTAGGATTAGGACGAAGTGGATATTTTGACGCTGCAAATTCTTCATTCCCCTCTTCCTCAGTGGTGCTGACATAATCCTTAGGATTAGGACGAAGTGCATATTTTGACTCTGCAAATTCTTCATTCCCCTCTTCATCTGTGGTGTTGATATAATCCTTAGGATTAAGACGAAGTGGAAATTTTGACTCTGGAATTTTTTCATCCCCCTCTTCATCAGTGGTGCTTGCATAATCCTTAGGATTAGGACGGAGTGGATATTTTGACGTTGTAAATTTTTCATTTCCCTCTTCATCAGTGGTGCTGGCATAATCCTTAGGATTGGGATGAAGTGGATGTTTTGACTCTGAAACATTATCATTCCCCTCTTCATCAGTGGTGCTCGCATAATCCTTACGATTAGGACGAATTTGATATTTTGACTCTGGAAATTTTACATCCCCCTTTTCATCAATGGTGCTGGCATACTCCTCAAGATTAGGACAGAGTGGATATTTTGACTCTACAGATTCTTCATTCCCCTCTTCATTTGTTGTTCTCGCATAATCCTTAGGATTAAGCTGAAGTGGATATTCTTCATCTCCCTCTTCATCAATGGTGTCCTCATAATCCTTGGGATTAGGACGAAGTGAAACTTTTGACTCTGGAAATTCTTCATTATGCCCTTCATCATTGTTGCTTTCATAATCCTTAGGATTAAGAGTAAGTGGTATAACTGGCGCTCAATTTACAGAAATTTCATTTTGTTGCGCCTCATCAATTTTGTTCTCATCATCTTTAGGATTACGACCAAGTCGATTTTTTGACTCTCTATTCATCGTGAACGAACTCCCATTATATTCATCACTCTGAATAGAGTTGTTGCATGACGAAGATGTTGATGTTGTACAAAGAAAAACTTCGCTATCAGAAGAAACCATGGCTTTCAACAAGAATAGGTTGAATGATACAAATTCCTCTCCCACTTACAATATATAGCTTAAAGACTGAAAATTTCCCTCCAAATTTTCCCTCCAAAAAAATTCGCGAAAAAATTTCCCTCCAAAAAATTTCGCGAAAAACTTTCCCTCCAAAATTTTCATTTCAAATATTTGGTACAAATATTAGTCAAAAAATGTATTTAACATTTTTTTAATAAACTGTTTGTGTTGAAATATTTTACCGATATTTATATTCAAAATATCCACAAAATATTTCTATCATGGATGCCTTCTAAACTAAAATAATGTTTTTATTTCAATGATTTAACATTGACTAGATGTAAGTATTAACTATAATATTACTATAATACCTACATGCAAATATTAACTATTTTAACTATAATGACTACATGTGAATATTTTAAATTTTAAATTTTAAACTTACGTTATATTCATCTAAAATATATTTCAAAATTTATTAATAAATTGTTGGTCTTCAAATATTTCACCATACTTTCTATTCAAAATATCCACAAAATATTCCTTTCATGCATGCCTTCGAAACTAAAATAATTTTCTTATTTGAATGGTTTAAGATTGACTACATGTAAATATTTACAAAAATAACAACATGTAAATATTTTAGATTTTAAAATTTAATCCCATGATTTTAAACATTGAGTACATGTAAATATTAACTATGATAACTAAATGCAAATATTAACTATTTTATCTATAATATTAATTATAATTAACTACATGTAAGTATTTCATATTTTAATTTTTAATTTGAGATTATATTTGAATTATTCAACATTCAGTACATGTAAATATTAAATAAAATATTAACTATGATAACTACATACAAATATTAAGTATTTTAACTATAGTATGAACTATAATAAACTAAATGTAAATATTTTAAATTTGAAATTTTAATCCCACATTCGTTAAATAGTAAACCAATCAGACAATATTCGCTATATAATAAAAATGATTGTTTCTATTCATCACATCACATCAAGTTTTCTAGTATTTGTTAGAGCAAATTTCTGGAGGTGTTGCGTTGGCATTGGTAACTTCGTGGAGGCATTGCATTGGCATTGGAGGCGTTGTGTTGCTATTGGTAATTTTGTGGAGGTGTTGCATTGGCATTGGTAACTTCGTGAAGGCATTGCATTGGCATTGGAGGCATTGTGTTGCTATTCGTAATTTTGTGGAGGCGTTGTGTTGACATTGGTGACAGCAGTTTTTTGCATTTCAAAGGTTAGTTTTCCTTCTATTCTATCAATTTAAAGACGATTTTGGGGAAAATATGTTTTTCTATAGTTTTTTGTGTCCAAAAACTACTTTTTTAAGGTTTTTAGGTTCAAAAACTATAATTTTTTTTATATATTTTTTTAGTGAAGAAAATGCAAAAAGAACTAAATTTTTTAGGGTTTTAAATTTAGAATTTTTTTCTTTTTCTTTTTTAAGACTTATAGATTCATCTAGACAGAAAAATCCATAAAATGACCATGCACATAAAAAAATAGTAATATTATAACATCATAAATAGGTTTCATTATTTAAATATTTTTTTTGTTTTGTTTTTATTTGAGAATTTTTTTGATTTTATATATATATTTTTTAATTTTAAATCTTATTTTTATTCTTTTTAATTTTAAATCTTATTTTTTTTTTTCTTTATTGTTTTGTTATATATCATATTTTTTTATTGTTTTAATTATATTGTTATATATATGGTTTTTTTTTTTTAATTATTGTATTGCTATATTAAAACAAATGTTTTATTTATTTATTATATTGTATTGTTTTTTTTTTAATTATATAATGTTTAAAAACAAAACATAATTGTTATTTAATATATATATTTTTTTTAATATATTTGTTATATTTTGATATTTTTAACAATTATTATTATTTTTATTAAATAATGTTTTAATAATTATTTATTAATTATATTATATAACAATATTTTTATTATTTTTGTATAACAATGTTTTTATTATATTATATAACAATATTTTTATTATTTTTATATATAACAATGTTTTTATTAATTTTTAATTGTTTTATTAAAACAAATTACAAAAAAAATCAAAAAACAAAATTAAAAATTAAAATAAATTAAAATAAATAAATAAAACAACTTAACGGTGTGTGCTGTGACCGCGTCCGCGGGGCACCGGAGGCCGGCCGGGCGGCGCCACGGGGGGTTGCCTAGCCGGCCTCAGGTCCCCGGCTGGGCGGGAGGCCGATTCCCTCGCGAGCGCGGCCACGACACACACCGTTGAGTTGTTTTTCTTATTTTATTTTTTTTAAATTTAATTTTTTTTTTTAATTTTTTTAAATTTTTTTTTTTAAATTTTTTTTAATAAAACAATTTTTAATTTTTGTTTTTAATTTTTTTTAATAAAACAATTAAAAATTAATAAAAACACTGTTATATATAAAAATAATAAAAATATTGTTATATAATATAATAAAAACATTGTTATATAAAAATAATAAAAACATTGTTATATAATATAATTAATAAATAATTATTAAAACATTATTTATTAAAAAAAAAATGTTAAAACTATCAAAATATAACAAATATATATATATTAAAAAAAAACAATTTATTAAATAACAATTATGTTTTGCTTTTAAACATTATGTAATTAAAAAAAAAAAAATACAATATAATAAATAAATAAAAAACATTTGTTTTAGTATAACAATACAATAAATTAAATTAACACACACACACACACATATATAACAATACAATTAAAAAAATTAAAAAAATTAACAATATATATATATATAATATTATAACATTTGTTTTTAACATTTAAATTTTTTTTTTTTTAAATTTAAGTATTAAAATAACATTATAAAAAATTTAATTTTTTCTTTTATTTTGTTTATTTTTATTTAATTACTATGTAATGTGAAATAGAAATTTGTAATTTTCAAATATATTAAAAGATTATATAAATTTATAAACTTTTATATTAATTTTTTATAATTTTAAGTTTATAATTTTTTATTTAATTGCTATGTAAAGTAAAATAATTTTTTCTTTTATTTTATTTTGTTTATTTTTATTCAATTGCTATGTAATGTAAAATTAAATTTTAAAATTTTAAAATATATTAAAAGATTATAAGTTTTTTTAATAAAATCATTGCCTTGAAAAAAAAAATATTAATTTTAACATTTGTTATAAATAGTTAGTAATTTTTTTGTCTTTTTTTAAATATTAAACAAAAACTAAAGTTTGAAAATAATAGTTTATTTTTTTTTAAATTGTTTTATACAATTTAAACACATTTTTAAATTTTTTATAAAATGTATTCAAAACATATTATATAGATATATATACATATGATTTATAATATTTTGTTTTTAAATGAAAATTTTTATAGTTAATTTCACTGCTTTAATTTCAAACTATTTAGTTTTAGAAATAAATTTTGTTTATTAAATTTATTTTATCCGCAATATTTTTCCATTAACTAATATATATATATATATCAGGAAAATGGCATCAAAAAAGATTTCTGTGAATGTTTCTGCACCTAGGGCAGCAGCTCCCAAATCTACAGCTGCAGCTCGACGCACTATGGATACAACTCCCAAATCTAAAGTTGCAGTTGGACGCACTATGGACACTGTTGGACGCAATAAGGACATTGTTGCACACACTAATAAAATTCAAGCAAGTGGGGCACCAGGTTCATTAAAGCTTATTTCTGATTGGAAGAACGCCGAGGAAATAGATAAAATTGATTTCTCATGGTATCTTG